>JAJOZX010002546.1:0-120000 GCA_023014485.1 Bathynomus jamesi | reverse complement strand
AGAAGGAAAGAAACATCCATCAAGTTGGAAAGGGACTATATTTTGTATATTGCAACGTTTCAAGCACAAACTATGCTCATCCTCAGGCAAAAATTCTAAAAAGTTAAAAAACATAATATTAAAAACCATAACATTAACAAAATAAAATAGGGAAAAAATCCACAAGCATTAAAAACAAAGTCACACTAAAAAAATTCTAGAAAGTTACAATTAAAAACCATAATGACTATTATGAAACAAAGACGAACAATTAACAAGCTTTAAAACAATAAAAGTGACACTAAAAACGAACAATGAATAACAGCTATAAAATACAAAATGTAAAACTCAAAAAACTAAAAATTCACAGGCTATCTTTTAAAACACTAAAAAATTGAAAACCCACACTAAAAGGAACACACCTTAAGTCTAAGCAGCACAGATTCCGAGGCAAAACTAAAAAAAACAGAAGCATCTAAAACCAAGTAAAGGTTGGTTGTTCAAGATGTTCAGTTTAGACGGAGGGGAACGGATGAAATATCAGAGTTAAGCGAAGGGGAGTTTTTTTTAATATATAGGGATTCTAAAAGTCTTAACGTTTGCTCACACGGAGCGGAATCTAAAATGTTAAAATTAGCTAAAGTTATATCGACTTTGCATAGAACAACATGGCTGCGTATAGCTGAAGCTTCTTTAGTTTTCAAAGGTTTGTCAGTTCTATGGCTTATGCCCATATGGGCACAGAAACGCGACTCGAGGCTCCGCACAGTGCTACCAATATAGCTCCGATCACATCGGGGACACTTGAATTCATAAACGACAGCACTGCGCAGAGCATCCGATACACGGTCTTTAACATTAAAATATGAGCCAATAGAACGACGGTTGACAAATACTAGTTTAAAATCTATTTGACAATAAAATTTACTAAGAAGTGGCAGAAGGTTATTACGGCAATAGGAATTCAGATATCCCATTTCTGGGAGCACTAGATAATATACATTTGTAGGCACGTTAAAATTATACTTTTTAGGTTTGTAAATGTTAGCTAGAAATCTATTGATAGCGTTTTCCACAATCTGCAAAGGATAGCCATTTCTAGCTAACATTTACAAACCTAAAAAGTATAATTTTAACGTGCCTAAAAATGTATATTATCTAGTGCTCCCAGAAATGGGATATCTGAATTCCTATTGCCGTAATAACCTTCTGCCACTTCTTAGTAAATTTTATTGTCAAATAGATTTTAAACTAGTATTTGTCAACCGTCGTTCTATTGGCTCATATTTTAATGTTAAAGACCGTGTATCGGATGCTCTGCGCAGTGCTGTCGTTTATGAATTCAAGTGTCCCCGATGTGATCGGAGCTATATTGGTAGCACTGTGCGGAGCCTCGAGTCGCGTTTCTGTGCCCATATGGGCATAAGCCATAGAACTGACAAACCTTTGAAAACTAAAGAAGCTTCAGCTATACGCAGCCATGTTGTTCTATGCAAAGTCGATATAACTTTAGCTAATTTTAACATTTTAGATTCCGCTCCGTGTGAGCAAACGTTAAGACTTTTAGAATCCCTATATATTAAAAAAAACTCCCCTTCGCTTAACTCTGATATTTCATCCGTTCCCCTCCGTCTAAACTGAACATCTTGAACAACCAACCTTTACTTGGTTTTAGATGCTTCTGTTTTTTTTAGTTTTGCCTCGGAATCTGTGCTGCTTAGACTTAAGGTGTGTTCCTTTTAGTGTGGGTTTTCAATTTTTTAGTGTTTTAAAAGATAGCCTGTGAATTTTTAGTTTTTTGAGTTTTACATTTTGTATTTTATAGCTGTTATTCATTGTTCGTTTTTAGTGTCACTTTTATTGTTTTAAAGCTTGTTAATTGTTCGTCTTTGTTTCATAATAGTCATTATGGTTTTTAATTGTAACTTTCTAGATTTTTTTTTAGTGTGACTTTGTTTTTAATGCTTGTGGATTTTTTCCCTATTTTATTTTGTTAATGTTATGGTTTTTAATATTATGTTTTTAACTTTTTAGAATTTTTGCCTGAGGATGAGCATAGTTTGTGCTTGAAACGTTGCAATATACAAAATATAGTCCCTTTCCAACTTGATGGATGTTTCTTTCCTTCTTGTCTGTTGCTTTCTGCTTAAATATATATATATATATATATAAGTTCAAATTACTGTTATTATAATATAAAGTTTTTTAAAATTATATATTTTACATTATTTGAAATTTTAAACCTACTTTACAAAAATAAAAACCAAAGTCTCTCTCTCTCTCTCTCTCTCTCTCTCTCTCTATATATATATATATATATATATATATATATATATATATTCGAGGCCAAAGTCTTGCTGCACCACGATTAAGCAAATAATGAGACTTAAGACATTTTCCTTAAGGGTTTCATATGAGTAAAACGATGCTTTTTATTTGTTTCCAATAATTTAAGCATTGGTTTTCGTGACAACCACAAAGAAGCTCTTGACAGTACTAGGTTATAAATCTCACCATATGTTAAATAGTGGTACAACAAAAGTTTTGACATTGGGAATATATATATATATATATAATATATATATATATATATTATATATTATATATATAATATACACACAGGGTGTTCATAAAGATCTGAACGATTTCAATCTTTATTAATGTGATAACCCAATAACATACAAAGAAACAAGTTTGTGCATGTGACTCCGCACAGCTAAACGTTTTACATACATGTTTAACAAACTTCAACATGTGCGCCATTGGTCACCCGTACAACATCCAATAGATATTCAATTTCTCGTCATGTACGTTCAAGCATGCCAGCATCGACCATGCTATTGCATCCCTGATCCTAATTCGTAGTTCATGGATGTTATTTGTTGACAACCTTGGTCTTGTATAAAACAAAATCTATTAGTTGCTCTATCAATTACACATGCTTCATGCTTCATATCTTATTTAGTATGAAAAATATTAATGAATCAAATCGTTCAGATCTTTTATGAACGCCCTGTGTATATATGTATATATATATACAGGGTGGGCCGTAAGTTTCCATACATAGGAAAAATAAACATTTTTTTATGGACAACCATTTTTATTTATATAATATGCTCTACATGGTTGCCATTGTTTTGAAAACACATTTCAATACGTGTTCCCCACTGTTGATGAACACGCATTAGCACAGTTGACGTTATGCTTGTAATGGCGTTGGTGATACGTTCCTTTAGATGATTTATGTCTCGTATCTTTTCCTGATACACCATGGCCTTCAAGTGCCCCCAAAGATAGAAATCAAGGGGGTGAGATCTGGGGATCTGGGAGGCCACTCCACAGGACCACGCCGACCAATCCAAGCATCCGGAAACTGCTGCTGATCCAAATACCGACGCACGTGAAGACCATAATGAGGTGGAGCTCCATCTTGCTGGAAGTAAACTGGGAAGTTACCTTCCTCGTTTAGCAGGGATGGGAAAATCTCTTCTTGCAACATGTTAAGATACCTTTCGGCATTAAGATTTCCACTGACAAAAATTGGTCCAATAATTCTGTCACCCCATATCCCGGCCCACACCATCACTTTACCGGCACCTTGCATCTTCGTCGGACTCAGCCAGTTAGGGTTAGCATTACTCCAATAACGTATGTTTTGCCGATTAACCTCTCCATTGACGTAAAAATTTGCTTCATCAGTAAACAAGATCTTACAAACGCATATTCTTAGGGTATCTGAAACATAAAAACAAACGTTTAAATTTTCCTATGTATGGAAACTTACGGCCCACCCTGTATATATATATATATATAATATATATATATATATATATATATATATATATATTACACATACAGGGGGTTGACAAAAGTAAATAGATGACTGTCCTCAACGTGTGTCAATTTTACATAATGGAAAAGGAAAATCAATATGATTCTAAATATATTGATTCAATATATTTACATAGTGTATATACACATATAAAACCCTCGTCCAACGCGGGGGTTAAGTTCCTCGAGAACGGCGCATTAAGTAAATCCGCGTTGGACACACTTAATACCTTATGCTTATGGGATAAATGGGGATACGTGAACGCGGCTGCGTAAAGTCTCCCATCAATACCTACTCGTAGATTTGTGTGTGAATAAAAAATCTACATATGAATTTCCCTACCTATATTGTATATGAAATAAGAACATAATAAAATCATGAACATAATGATATTTATATATGATAAATAAAAATATATTAAATGAAAATAGCACGCATCTTTTCTTCACTCTTTCGGATGGTGCGTATGGTAGACTCATTCACGTGATACTCACAGCCAAGTGATTTTATGCCCATACCATCACGCAACTTATCTGGAATTTTTATTTTTTCGACTAATGTCCTAACCTTACGACTTTTCTTCTCTTCACTATCACTTGCGGATGTTTTACGTTTTGGTGCCATACTGCTGTCTAAGGGTAATAGCAAAACAACGGCAAAATACGACAAAAACAATACAACACAACTTCACTGAACTTAACGGGGTAGCGGGACTGAGACAAAGGGTGATGCGAGGGGTGACGCGAGAATGAGGGAGATGCGGGAGTATTGGCGAGTGTAGGAGAAAACACTAGAGCGCGCACTGGCACGCGTATAGTACTACAGTAGCCGTCATATGTTGTGGCGGGTCACGCAAACCCGCCACGACATTTGACGTTTCTATTCATACCCTTCCCAGCCAGCCCGCATGAGTGGAATTATAAATATGGCTAATCTGGCATCTTGCCTGGTCCCGTAGCAACACCTCGGAGCTCAGACTGTCATTCCGTGTTCATCCAGGCGTGAAGGGGGAGAGTTGTTTAGTGGCCGATATTCCGGTGCTTGTGTCTAAATTCAAGCGTATTTTTCAGATTGTTATGATCGCTCAATGTGACATGGCACCTAAGCGCATTATATTTCAGGATACTATCAGCTGTATATACGCCTTGCATAAGGCTGGTTTTGGTGCAAAAGCTATTGTGGAAACGACGGGAGTCGCTCAAAGAACTGTTGAACGGTGGCTTCAGCGCTGCAGGGCGGCAGTTGGTGATAAGACACCCACACATTTACCAAAGTCTGGACGGCCACGTAAATGTAGTAAAAAGACTTTGAATGTTGTTAAAAGACAGCTGAATGCCTCGCCTACAAAAACAGCACGTGAAATAAAAGAAAGTGTGCAGCGTTATTCGCTACGAGATTTCGATCTGCCAACGAGGAAGGCAGCAAAGAAACCTCTCTTGACCGCCCCCCACAAAGCAAAACGAATTAGTTTTGTCTGTTTTGCTAAGGAAATTAAAGACTGGCCTTTGGAGAAAGTGCGGTGCATTTTGTGATCAGATGAAAGTGTGTTTACAGTGTCGGATACTAAACGAGGGAAGGTGAGACGGCCCGGAAATCGGACAGGTTCGACCCACGGTACACCATGAAGACTGTAAAGCACCTGATTCAGTTATGCTGTGGGGTTGTTTTTCTTATTATGGAGTGGGTAATTTAATTTTCTTAGAGAAAGGTGTTACCATGAACAGTGAAAGGTACATTGATTTATTGTATGACAATCTGGTGGAATGTTTTGACAAGTGTAATGCAGAGACATTCATGCAGGAAGATGCTCCCTGCCACACAAGTAAACAAGTGAAAGAATGATTTGATTTGTGTGCTCTGGATTACTTTAAAGACTGGCCTGGTAATAGCCCAGACCTTAATCCTATTGAAAATTTATGGTCGATAATGAAAAAACGACTCCAGGATGTTGACACTAGCTCGGTTCCTAAGTTGAAGGCAGCCTTAGTACAAGTGTGGGAGGAGATACCTGCAGAACACTTGCAGACTCGTTGCCTCATAGGTTACGAGGTTATTAAGAAGAAAGGAAATACCACAAAGTACTAAAAGGTATATTCTATGAGTGTTATTTGGTGTTTTTATGTTGCGCTGCTGTTGGCGGGGATGGTGTATGACTGGGAATGTAAAATTTCGTGACGGGTTTGCGTAACCCGTCACAACATTTGACGGCTACTGTACTGTATTAGAGCGTGTTTGGCGGCCATGTACCGGGTGTCCGAGAATTATCTGTACAATGTTTGGCTGTTATTAAAAGTCAACCATGAAGTGTAGAAATTCCAGTGTTGTCCCATTTTACAGAGAATCTCATTAAGTTTTTTCTGATACCACGTTTTGACAAGTTTTTTAGAAATGTACGCGGGTGACAGACATTGATGATTTAAAAGCAAGAATCACAGCTGCTATTGAGCGAATTGATGTGGATATGCTGCAGCGTACATGGCAACATTTGGATTATCGATTGGATGTTTTGCGAATCACTGATGGTGCACATATCGAATGTTTGTAACAACGTTACTTTAATAAAAGAAACTTTTGAAAATACAGATTCTAAATAATCTTGTTTAAGAATTTTACGTGTGTTATCAAGAATTTTATTAAAAGATGAAATTGTACAGATAATGTTCGGACACACTGGAATTTCTAAGAAACTTGTCAAAACTTGGTATCACAAAAAACTTAATGAGATTCTCTGTAAAATGGGACAACACTGGAATTTCTACACTTCATGGTTGACTTTTAATAACAGCCAAACATTGTACAGATAATTCTCAGACACCCTGTATAATCAAATTTTCCGCTTTCAGCAAATAATTGTTCGCATTTATTTTTCCGTGTATGAGCAAATTCGCGTTGGACAAACACGCGTTGAACGAGGGTTTACTGTGTGTATATATATATATATATACACACACATACAGGGCCTGTCAGAAGGGGGGGCTAGGAGGACCATTTGGCCTGGGTCTCAAGTTTAAGGGGGGCCTCAAATTAGGAAACTTTCAGGTTTGAATATAATGTTTTGCAGTGAAAGTAATAAATGGGTTTAGCTGTGGGTCTCAAAAGCTGGAAGTGGCCCGGGCCTCTCTGGACCTCTGAGAGGGCCTGCATATTATATATATATATATATATATATATATATATATATAATATGCAGGCCCTTATTTATTACTTTGCAGTGAAAGTAATAAATGGGTTTAGCTATGGGTCTCAAAAGCTGGAAGTGGCCCGGGCCTCTCTGGACCTCTGAGAGGGCCTGCATATTATATATATATATATATATATATATATATATAACGGGTGATCCAGATAAATGGGACCCATAAAAAAAAGCCAAATATTCTTAATATTTAATTCCTTTCATAAAAACTATATATCATTCGAAAGAGTAGAGTTACAAGTTTATTATGAAATATTTATTTTTTAAAAATGACTCCTTTCAAATGTGCTCCATTAGTTGCCAAGCATTCCAGTGTTCTCGCTTGTAAGTTCTGCATCACTTTTGCAAGAGTGTGCGGTGGTATGGCCTGTATCTCATTTGTGATGGCGGCCTTCAATTCTTGCAAGGTCGTTGGGTTATTTCTGTAGACCCTACTCTTTAAATATCCCCAGCGATAATAATCTAAGGGAGAAAAATCCGGAGACCTTGCGGGCCATTCAACGTCTCCAAATCTTGAGGTTAACTCGCCTGGAAACGTTTGACGCAAAACTGCCATGCAGTTCCTCGTGGTATGGCAGGTAGCTCCGTCTTGTTGGAACCAGTGGTTTTCTAGACAAAGATCTCTTAATTTAGGAATAAGGAAATCGGTCAACATTTTTTCGTAGCGATCACCATTTACAGTGACCGTGTTTCCGGTGGAATCCTCGAAAAAGTACGGCCCTATGATCTGAGATGCAGTAAGACCACACCAAACAGTTACACGCTGACTATGCAACGGGACTTCGGTAATATTCAATGGATTTTCTGTTGCCCAGAAACGACAATTTTGTTTGTTTACAGTTCCATTCAAGTGAAATGGGCTTCGTCTGACATAATCAAAGTTGCTAGAAAATTGGTGGTGTCATTTACCTTCGGTTGGATCCATTGACAGAATTGTCGTCTTCGTGCGAAATCTCCATCGTTTAGTTGTTGCACTGTTTGAATTTTATATGGAAAGAGCATTAAATTTTGCTTGAATATACGGTGTGTTGCTCCATATCCAACTCCTAACAGCTGAGAAGCACGTCTGATGCTTATGTTAGGATTATCCTGTACAATTTCATGAGTTCTGTTAATGATCTCGTCTATCCTTGCTGTGCGCACTCTTCCAGTTGGTTTTCTTTTTCCAATGCTGCCAGTTAGGGAAAAATTTCTGACACACCGACGGATTACTTTCTTAGAAGGTGATTTTGACATCTGAAAATTTGTCTTGAAAGATCTTTGAGCTGAAACTACACTTCTTCCATGCTCATAATGTTGCTCAGTTATGAAACGCAGCTGTTCCACAGTCCATGCAGTCATCTTGAAGGGTTAGTTTTAACTAACACTTTTATTTTGTTTTGTATCTTATCTTGTCTTGTATTGTCAAAACCTATACAATCCTGTACAAACTTGTAACTATCCTCTTTCGAATGATGCGTATGATTTTATAAAAGGACTTATACTTTAAGAGTTACAGGGGTTTCTTTTGGGTCCCATTTCTCTGGATCACCCTTTATATACCGTCTGCCAAAAAAAAGGGTTCATTCTACTGTAAAAACATCCATGGAATCAACAATTTTCAAACAATCAGTATGAAACTTATACACGTAAAAGGTACATAAAACATCTACCTGTAACCCAAATTTCAGTTCGAAGCTATAAAAAATAACTATTTATTAAATATTTCTCTAATAATACTGCAACTGATGCTCGACAAACTAATCAAGAATCTTTTATTTCCATTTTCACTTTTGTAAATTCTAATATACGATTTTTTTTTTGTAGGGTTATAAAATATAGTGAATATGCCATTTTCAGAGGAAGATAAGATTATAATTAATCATTATAGACTAGAAAAAGGATATGGACGAACGAAACTACTCTCCGAATTCCCCAACAAAGGATGGACTCTTGCTGGTTTGGGAAAGCTTCTAAAGAAAATTGACGAGACTGGGGATGTCAAAAGAAGAGAGGGAAGTGGGCGACTAAAAACTGTTCGTATACGAGACAATATTGACGACGTCGAAGAACGTATATTAAGTCAGGAAAACCAGCCAGGAACCCATATGACACCAGCTCGCATATTAAAAGAATTACAATTATCAGAAACTAGTATAAGACACATAATTAAACAAGATCTTCAACTACTGTAAAACCTTTCAAAAGAGTGCACGGGCAAAAGATTACTCAAACTGATGAGCAAAAACGAGTTCAAAGATCAAAACAAATCTTACGGCGAGTAACATATGATAAAATTTCGAAGGTTGTTTTCACTGATGAAGAGAGATTCACTATGGAGCCACCTCGGAACAGTCAAAATGACAGAGTTTACTTGCACGTCCAATGTAAGAATGAAATACCTGATAGCAGACTTTTTGCTACCAGAAGTCATTTCTCAGCTAGTGTCATGGTGTCAGATGGCATATCAAAGTTAGGAAAAACATCCATTCATTTTATTGAGCCTGGTGTAAAAGTTAATGCCGCGTACTATCGAAATATTCTGCTGCGAAACATGCTTCCCGAAATGCAAAATCTGGCCAACGGTGGTTATTATCTTTTCCAGCAAGACGGAGCAACGTCCCATACAGCAATAGTAACTGTGGAATACTTAAAAAATAATGTCCCAGAATTACTTGGACCCCAAAATTGGGCCACCTAACAGTCCTGACTTGAACCCTGTTGACTATGGAATCTGGGAAAATTTGGCACAGTGTGTTTACAGGAGCAGGGTGAGAAATGTTGATCACTCGCGTCAGCTTCTTGTGGAGAAGTGGGAAGAGATACCACAGGAGCAGATAGATCGAACCATTGATGAATTTCGTCCAAGATTGAAGAAAATTGTTGAAACAGAAGGGAAACACGTTGAAAATTTTTTTTAATTGGAATTCCAAAAGAGTAAAATGTTAATTTGATTTCTTTTGTAAACTTAGGATTTAAGTTCTGTTTCGAAATTCAAAATCCGTTTTTATTTTCATGGTTTTTTAATGGAAGCATTTCCTATACAGTATGTCATAAATTTTATCATGTATTTTATAACGAAAATGAGAATAAAAATTTATTACCAAAGTTTTACCGCCTTTGTGGACCCAGAATTCAAAACTGGAGAGATGTTCACCAACAAAATTTGTTAAACAAACAATCCTCATTAAATCATTAATTTTGAATATAATAATCTGAAAATTGATGTACATACAGGGGTTAGACAAAATAATATGAACACCCGCCGATTTCACCGGTTATCTTTACGGACTGCTCAGACACAAAGTAAACGGTCAAATGACTGGCAAACCTATTTAAATGCGTAACAGAGAGTGTATACGTCATGTTATAACCCTCACGTTGTTTTTACAGATCTGAGTGAATTATGAATTAGCAGTTATGAAAGACCTGTCAGACTTCCAAAGAGGGCAAATTGTCGGAGCGCGGATGGCTGGTGCATCGGTGACGAAAACCGCTCAGATGTTCAATGTATCCAGAGGAACTGTCTCTATGGTCATGTCTGCATACCAAAACCATGGAAAGACAAGCACCGACAAATGCAATAGTGGACGCAAGAAGAAGCTGTGTGATCGAGACCGCCGGGTGCTAAAGCGCATTGTGACAAAGAACCATAAGACCATAGCTCCAAAAGTGACTGCAGAGCTTAACCAGCATCTTGCAAGCCCGGTATCGACCAGAACTGTACGTCGCGAGCTCCATGAAGCTGGATACCATAGGAGGGCTGCAATTGCCAAACCCTTCCTTTCGCACATCAATATTGAGCGGCGCAGAAAATGGTGTAATGACCATAAGAATTGGTCAATGGACCGGTGGAAGAATGTAGTCTACTCCGACGAATCCTCCTTTACGCTATTTCCATGTTCCGGTCGAGTTTACGTCTGGAGACAGCCTAAAGATGCTTATGACCCCGACTGCCTGACCCCAACCGTTAAGCATGGAGGCGGATCTGTGATGGTTTGGGCAGCAATATCGTGGAATACTCTTGGCCCAGCTGTAGTACTGCATGGTAGGGTTAACGCCCAGGTCTATCTGTCAATATTGGCTGACCAGGTCCATCCCATGGTCCAAACGCTGTTTCCCAATGGCGGCGCCGTCTTCCAGGATGATAATGCACCAATCCACACCGCTGGGGTCGTTAAAAACTGGTTTGAAGAGCATGTTAATGAAGTAGAACGCTTGGATTGGCCTCCACAATCCCCGGATCTTAACATTATCGAGCATCTGTGGTGTCAGTTGGAGCAGCAGGTCAGAAGCCGATTCCCACCGCCGGCGTCTTTGGAGGAACTGGAGCAGGGTTTGCTCGAAGAATGGCTCAGGATTCCTCTAGCCACTGTCCAAAAGCTGTATGAATCAATTCCCCGACGCATTACAGCTGTTATTGCCGCTAAAGGAGGACCAACTCCATATTAAGAATAAAAACCGCCATTTATCAAGGTGTTCATATTATTTTGTCCAACCCCTGTATATACTGTTTAGATAGTTTTACTCTGTATGAGTTTCATTATGATGAGTTAATAAATGTTGATTTCATGGCTGTTTTTAAAGTGAAACCTTTTATTTTGGCAGACGGTGTATATGTATATGTACATATCTATATTTAGGCCGGGTCGAAATTTTATATTGAAAAGATACATATTGTGAGGGGTTTGAATGGAACACAGGAACCCCCTTATAAATTATTTTCGCTGTTTTAAGCCTCCTACCCCTGGCACCACATTTTTCACTTTTTGACCTATATTGAAGAATATTCCATTTATACGAGACTTGTTCTACGGTCACGTTTTTTGATGACATAAATCTTTATTAACGTATAATATTTTATTTAATAATGTATAGTATTAGGAAAATTAATTAAGTACAACAATATATTCAGAAGAAAAAATTAGAGGTATAATAAATGTGCTAAAATTCAATTAACTTTTTCATTGTTCCGTATCACATCAAAGGGGAAGAAATTTTCAATATCATTAGGAAATTTTATTTCGTATGTTTCCTACTCATTTCATTGGGCTTTCCATTTAAACTTGGGCAGTTTTCGCCTTGATTCTAATGAGTTTAAGATAAACTTTTGACGGTTGTCATATCCTATTCTTTCCTGGCATGCCTTTGTTACTAGGTTCACCGCCCTTTCCACACTTTGACTGTGGCATGGAAAAGAAGCTATCTTTAGTGGCTTACATTGAGCCTGTAGTAGCTCATCGTCGCTAAAATTGTTTAGCAGCGGTAGAGGAGTAATGATCTCTTTTTGCCAATCGATCATCTCGGTGTAGTCAGTAGATTGGAAATTGAGGGTTCGAGGCAACTCAAAGTTTCCGGTACCTGAAAATCGTGTTCTTGAAAGGATGATTTTCTAAATAGCTTGCTCCCTAATTTCTAGTCTCTTGTCAGTTACCATTGATACGAGTATATTTTCTGGGTGGGCAAAGTAGGCGTTATTCTTTAATACTGGTTCTATGATTGATCTATGTTGTTCATCTAAATTTCGAAGCAAGCACATTAAATGCTAAAAGTTATGCACCATCAGTTGCATTAGGATGAGATTTTATCCAAAACCACAGGATGATTTTCTAAATAGCTTGCTCCCTAATTTCTAGTCTCTTGTCAGGTACCATTGATACGAGTATATTTTCTGGGTGGGCAAAGTAGGCGTTATTCTTTAATACTAGTTCTATGACTGATCTATGTTGTTCATCTAAATTTCGAAGCAAGCACATTAAATGCTAAAAGTTATGCACCATCAGTTGCATTAGGATGA
Organism: Bathynomus jamesi; assembly: GCA_023014485.1. Taxonomy (NCBI): domain Eukaryota; kingdom Metazoa; phylum Arthropoda; class Malacostraca; order Isopoda; family Cirolanidae; genus Bathynomus; species Bathynomus jamesi. The sequence goes on along the minus strand of JAJOZX010002546.1, from coordinate 107,220 downwards.
GATTTTATCCAAAACCACCCTAGAGCATAGAACTGCATAATAATCTTGACTATATCTTGAAGGTTTTTATCGGGATTTGGCGTTGATATATATAATCGAAGGACCCTGTTGGCTAGAGTTAGCCTGCGAGCATGGTGAAGGGTACCTGGGGATCGAGTGGACAGATCTTGAGAAGTGTCTCCAGTTTGCACTGCCAGACATATCATAGAGATATCTTTGATCACTGCTTAGCTCTTTCACAACATTTGCTGGAATTTAATTTCTTTAATGTTTCCCTTTACGCGAGAATATTTGACTACCTCCAATTTTGTTAAATCTTTTTTCAGTTTATTCCCAATTGAACCCACAAAAGTATTTGGACCTGTTGTTTTACCATCAGTGGCTTTGTAGACGTGCATAAAAGGCAGCTCATTCAAATGCAAGAGGCACACCAACCACTGCACTGGTCTGTTAAGATGAATTTCAACCAGTTTTATGGCTCCACCAATTTTTCCTGTATTTAGAGGAGTACCATCACACAGTAAAGCTTTGATAGTATCTGCGCTGTTCGAGTCTGTAATAATAGTTATCAACTCTTCTGCTATGCAGCGAGCAGTTCCATTATCTGGTGTGACATGATCTACATAGATGCTTCCAGGTTCTTTCACAATAACATAGTGTTCATCTTTTATCTTTTCACTTTTAGTTAATGTGTTATCTTTCCTTCCATCAAATCTAAGGCACTCCATCTTCAGATTTTCGGATTTAGACCTAAAAGTATTTGTTTCGCCCATGCGATTTCTTTCTCTTTCTAATTTCTTTCTGTCAAGCATGTTGGTGTGGTTAAGGATCCCCATATCTTTTAAAGCTGCATTGACAATTGCAGCTGCAGCTCTACAACTTGCACGATAACGATCTGCTGTTAATGCTAGGTTTTTATAGGAGTGCCTGTTCTGAATATTTTCAGTCAATTCTAAATCGGCCTCATAATCTACATCCTGACTCTTTGAACCTACATCCATGTCTTCTTTGGTATTTTCTATAAATTCCGATGGTAAAACATTGGTGGCTTCAGTCATTTCTTCGTGTGCTTTTAGTTGACGGTTCTGTGCTTCTTGGGCTCTTGCTAAAGATCTCTTCTTTGTTGAACTAGCTATGCGATTAACTGATTTTTCTTTGTTTTTGACCCACAAAAGACTCCCATTCTGCCATTGGTATTTTATCCTTACAGTACACCTGCAAGATTTCCCATCAGTTCCCTTATCATAGCATTCACAAGAAGATATATCAAACATTTCATCATACTGAGCTACTTTTAAGGCAAAACTTTCATTTCTTCGATGTAACGGCACCTTCTTCAATTTTGAGGCTTCTTCTATTAGTCGGCTGACTTTAAGATAGATACCTTTGGTGTTAATCGTAGGAAAAGAAAGTTTCATCCAAATGTCTTCAATATCTTTTACAACAACCCTGTAACAATCATTAGCAGTTGCTGATCCTTTTGATTTAGCTTCTTCACGACGGCGCAAAAAAGGTAGTATCTCACATCTGCTTTTGGAGGAGTAATGGCTGCTGGGAATTCTTAGGATATCCAAAGGCTGCATTTGAGGACTTGCTTCTAGTAGTCATAGTTTATATTCAGAAGTAAAATCAAATTATATGTAATTTATAATTTATGATCATTCAAAATATAATTAAAGCAAATGCAAATTATTTCTATTTATCTGAAAAATTGTTTCTATTTATCTGAAACATAAAAATATCAAGCATTAAACAAGCAATTTATCATGTAACATAACAACATTAAACATATGCAAATATGAAGGTAAAATAGGGAGGAGGGGCATGTGATAGGGGTAGTAGGGTAGCACATGCTTGATTTTTTAATATTTTGTTAAAGTTATAAAAAAAACCTCTTCACATCGTGTCCTTTTTAAGAAATAACATTTTTTTTCCATTTAAATATATGCAAATATGAGGGTAAAAAAGGGAGGAGAGGCATGTGATAGGGGTAGTAGGGTAGCACACTGAGCACATGTTTGATTTTTTAAATATTTTGTTAAAGTGATAAAAATCACCTTCCCCATTTTCGACCTGGCCTAAATTATATATATATATATATACTGTATATGTTTGTATATGTATTATTTATGAGTTATTATTTATTGCGTACACTGGATATTCACAGAAACTGGCGGACTATGATGGAAACACGCGTTACCGCTCAATTGAATAGTCAACTATATATATATATATATATATATATATATATATATATATATATATATTATATATATATATATATATATATATATATATATACATTCTATATACATATACATTATATATACATATATATGTATATACATGTCATAATGTTTCAGACCAACAAAGACCCTAGGATCCACTCATGGCTGATCTACCTAACTGTAGTTGTAGTATATGTGTATATATATATATATATATATATATATATATATATATATATATATATATATATATAGTTTGACTATTCAATTAATCGGTAACGCGTGTTTGCATCATAATTCGCCAGTTTTTGTGTGAACATCTAGTGTTCGCAATAAATAATAACACATTATTATTTACTGACTTTAATTATCAAATAAAAAAGTATGGAAAACCCGACGATGTCTATTTACTTTTGTCAACCCTCTGTATGTAACGAATCGTTGATCAGTTGAGGAAAGATAAGGAACGGAGTTAGGGGCTGAGGCCTGGAAAGGTCTCCAAAGCAAACCAAAGTTGATTACTTACCGTTAAAACAAATGGAACGTTGTTTATCAACTCCAGAAGGAAGTGGAAGGAACGCAACGTCTGCCAGATGTTTCCCTGTAGGAAAAAAGAAGAAAAGTTTGTCAGTGAAGAAGACTAAAGAGAAGGGAAAAAGAGGGAATTATGGGTCACACAAATCAACACCAACTGCAAGATGAATTATATAAGTGTACTCCTTTGAGAGAAAGAGAGAGAAAGAGAGAAAGAGAGAAAAAGAGAAAAAGAGAGAAAAAGAGAAAAAGAAAGCGAAAAAGAGAGAGAGAGAAAAAGAGAAAGAGAGAAAAAGAGAGAGAGAAAGAAAAAGAGAAATTTGTATAAAGTTGAGAAATGTAGTATTAGAAATGGAGAAAAATGCATGCATTATATATATATATATATATATATATATATTAGTGATGTAGCGGATGTCATTTTTTTCACATCCGCGGATGCGGATGCGGATGAGGATGTTTGATTTCAACATCCGCGGATGCGGATGTCTACATTTTCGTTATTTTTTAGGATATATTCGAGATTTGTTGTGTTTAACGTATATAATAAGTTATTATATAGAGAGAGCTGTAGCTATAATGTAGTATAATTGATTAATTGTACAATAATTGCTGTACTTTTCTCTGAACATATAAAATAATATCAAGCATCTAACTAATATAGAAATCAATTAGTGAATTCGTCTGCAAATAAATTCGTTATATTTTGTTGAGTTTCAGCCACAATTAGAAACCATAATTGTGTTACCAGGATGCGGGACGTGAACCCAACTCAAATGCACCCCACCGACCTCTTTCCCCAACCTCCTCCTCCACCCTTATAGAAAGAGATCTTTAATTAGCTTGATAACTATTTATATTAAGTTTAAAGTTTTATTAGGCATATTTATAAATGAGTAATTAAAATAAAGTAAACTAAGATGTTCATCATTTAATGTTCAAACTTAATTATAGGAAGGTTATGCTTAAGGAACATTAATTTTTCTGCCTTTTCTGTTGCCAGTCTGTTTCTCTTTTCATCATATATTAATCCAGCACTGCTAAATAATCTCTCGCTTGGTACGTTTGTTGGAGGACAGGCTAAATGTTTCCTCGCAAGTTTACTCAAGTATGGATAGATATTCTGCGTATTTTTCCACCAACTAATAGGATTGTCACATGCAGCCAGGCGTTTTTCTTGGTGATAGCTCTCGATCATTTTTACTACATCTTTTGACATCGCGTAGGTCTCGTCATCGCTGCTTGACTCAAGAAACTGAGAGACAGATTCTGTGATAGATTTGCTTGTTGAAGGTGTTGGTTCTGTCACTGAAACTTTTATTCTTTTGGTGGGTGGCGAAGCGACAGATTCAAGAGATTGAAGCTCTTCAACTGCTTTGCCAAGTGATGATTTAACTCGTTCTAATGTACTAGGTGAAATAACTTAGCTTTGTAACGTGGATCTAAGTAGGTTGCAAGAGAGTAACTTCATACAAGAACAGCTCTCGTCGTCTTGTCACTTGCATCACTTTTGCGCACAATGAACTAGTTCTATTAATATAGTAGAATTTGATAATTTCCGCTTATTAATGACATTTTATCTCAACGGTCCACATCCGCACGACATCCGCAGTCCAAAGTGCGGATGCGGGTGCGAGAAAATGTGCGGATGTTCCGCGGATGCGGATGCGACCTACATCACTAATATATATATATTTATATATATATATATATATATATATATATATATAATATATATATATATATATATATTTATATATTTATATATATATATATTTATATATATATTTATAATATATATATTATATATATATTTATATATTTATATATTTAATTAAGTGGTAACGCGTGTTTCCATCGTAGTCCGCCAGTTTCTGTGTGAACATCTATTGTACGCAAAGTGATATTTTTGTAAAGTCGTGAAATCACGGGGTGTCACAAAAAAAAACTTAATGCCCATGACGTTTTAATTATTCATCTGAAAGAAATTTCACTGTCCATTTTAAGTCTGAAACAAAGCGCATTGTTTCCCCTAATTTCCAACAGCTATTCCCCACGGCCGCCCTCCCGTCCACCAATCAGTGAATACGTGCAACACTTGATATCCCCGTCCTCCAGAGTAACGGAGACAACATCTCACTCCATTTGAAACAAAATCCCTCCACCCACTCTTTCTGAATCAAAACTCGTTCACCGGTATTTATATTAAATCAATAGCAGGAAATGGGGAACCTATTTCAACAATTCTCCCAAATTTGAAACAGTGCAACCGATGAATCAAAGGCACTTGGATGCGAATTCTGTCGGTTTCTTTTCGACTTTGAGATGGTGAGATGAAGGTATCTCCCTTATGATAGTTGGTGCAAAACAACTAAACGGAGTAAAGCATTTCTGTGAGATTTGCACAACGGAAATAAACTCGTTCACAGCTTTTAAAACAGAACGAGACACTGAAAAAGAAGCCAAAGAAGAAAATGTGAATGACCAGCATACAGACGGGGGCACTAACAAGTAGCGAAGAACTAAAGGAAAATCCCCATATACAGAAGTCTTCACCAAATAAGGAAATGAAACCAAAACCAAAATCAAAGGCCTCGGGAAATAATACAAAGGAAAATATATGCAGATACTATGTAAGAGGAATTTGCAGTTGTAGAGGGGAACAGCGTCCATATGAGCACTCGACTTTGTGTAAGTTCTACTGTAATAATGGTCATTGTAAATTCGGTGATACCTACAAATTCTACTACCTGACCATATGCAAAAATTATACAGAATATGAAAGATTAAGTACGGAAGACTGCTTCCGTCATCATATTCCAACAAACCTGAAGGCCTCAAGAAATAATCCAAAGAAAACTATGAGCACAAACCACGAAAATAATACAGAATACTAAACTTCATTCAGCACATGCAATTGACGTAGCTGTAAGCCTCCGAGCCAAACCATTTTCAGGCAAGAAAACAGGCAGAAGGAAACGGACCTTTCCCGGTGGACCATATGACTACGAAACATGTGACAATGACAGACAGCGAATTTGTAATACTGTACATAAAGGGCAGCGTAAAACTGAAAACGTAAATTGGTTCTGGTAATATAATACTCTGTGGAAATTTTAATTTCCCATTTATAAAATACAAAAGGGTGGAAAGAAATATATATATATATATATATATATATATATATATATATATATATATATATATGAGATAAATTTCACAATTAAACACGTGAAATGAATGAATGATGCAAAGCCACAAGGAAAAAGAAAAGTGATTCCGAGGCATTTCGTGTATTCAGAAGTACACCTCGTCAGGGAATGAAGGGAGAAGGCGAGATGACAAAAATATATACAACGGGACAGAAAAACAAAACGGTTAGCACATGATTAACAAGAGTTGATTAGAGGCAAAAGGTATTTTAACAGGATATTGTCAATTTTATACATTCCCGCACTGTTATTGAAATTATTTTTAAAATGGATAAATGTACATTCTAGAATATTCCTTTCAATTATGTCTGTTTTTAACGAGCGCTTTAGAATTATCCCACTTGATACTATGATTACATCTATACATATGGTTAAACAATGCATTAGAATTATTTGCTGTTCTTCACGCATATTTATGCTGTTTTATCCTAATATCTAACGTTTAACCCGTTTGGCCTATATACAAAGGTGGGCACCCGGGCCTCAAAAAGGACCGACGGTCCCGGTCCCGGTCCTTGCCTCAAACTGGACCGACGGTCCCGGTCATGGTCCTTTCTGAAGATAGGACCTAGGAACGACTCGGTCCTCGGTCCTTATATATAATATAAGTGAAAAATTTGATTAAAATGAAATTAAAGACACCGGAAATCTTTAATTTTATTAACGTAAATTATAATTAATACAATACATAAATGATGAAAAAAAGTTAAGTTAAATGCTTGAGTTTCCCTTCAAGAAGACTAGCATTTCAAAATGGCTGTCAGTGAGCCCTGACCTTTTCGGCTTGAGCACTGGTCGAACTGGTTCTGGACGTGAGGGTGGCGCCTGGAGACATGTCGCTTGAGGTTGTTTTGGCTCTTGTTGTTTGTCGAGAGGATGTTCTTGTTTGGCAGGCACAGCAAGCACTTGTACTCCAGGTTCTGCTCACCCTTGGGGCCCAGGTACTCAAAGTATTTGTCCAGGTACGGCCAGGGATTGCCGGGTTCAGTTCTTCCGCTAGGAGCTCCAGTTGCTTGACTTGAAGTTGAAGCACTAACATCAGTAGATTCTTCGTCTCCTCCAGGTGTTGAAACAAGTTTCAGTTCAGTCTCAGTCTCAGTCTCTTTCTGAGTCTTCTGGAGGAAACGATCCATCTTCTTTAGAACTTCAAATAATCACTAAAAAAGACCGTCTGGACTGGACCGTCCGGAATTGCTTAAAAATGGACCGTCGCTCCTCATTTCGGTCCTCACTGAGAAAAGGACCGACTTTCCCGCTCACGGTCCTTAAAAAGGACCGAGTTCCTGGAATTCGGTCCTTTTGGAACTCGGTCCTGCCCACCTTTGCCTATATATACTGAGTCACAGTGTGTATATCTGATCGAATACACACAACCAACCACATTATCTGGGCTATTCTTTATTAGGCGTGATTTAACAGTATTATTATACTTAAAGACTACAGTGTTACCAATTGCTTTAAGTAAAGTCAGAAGATATTGAAAATTTACATGGTAAGGTAGGCTAAGGATATTTTAACGCTCAAATTCCTTTACAGTTACACTATTATATCTAAAAATGAAATAGGATAACATAATTTAGTACCAATATTCATGATATTGCATAAATTGGAATCTAAAAATTCAGGACTGACAACTCTCAATGCTTTAAGAAACATAGCAGAGAAAATAGAAGATTTAATGAGGGATGACGGTCAGAATAAAAATGCACATAAGAGTTATTATTAGTAGGCTTACGATAAACTTCAAATTTGAACTGATTAAAGCATCTCCGAATTTTTAGATCCAGAAAAGATAAATTTCCATCATTTTCTTTTTCAACCGTGAACTTAATAGATGGGACTAAATTGTTGAGCCTACCAAGAAATAAGTTAACATCAAAATTATTAGGCCAAAAGCATAAAATATTATCTATATACCTGCACCAAACAAGGTTAAAATTAACAATAGTAGGCAAAACTCTGCTTTTAAAAAATTCCATATAAGTTAGCTAATACCGGCGAGAGGGATTTCCCATCGCCAATCCAAACGCCAGAGCATAAAACTTATTTTCAAACTGAAATTTACAATCTTTGATGCAAAGTTTAATTAACTCAATAAGAGTGTTGTGTTGAACAGGGAAAGAATATTCAGAGATCTTATCTTTTAAAAAATCAAGTAGGTCATCAACAGGGACTTTTGTGAATAACGAGCATACATCAAAACTTGCCAGTTTGAAATTAGGGTCATGAGGAAACTTCAGTTTGTCAATAAGATCCATGCTATTTACAATATGTGACTTGGAAATAGAGCCAACTAACAGCGTTAATAAACTAACTAACCATTTAGATAGCTTATAGGTTACGGAGCCTACTGAGTTAACAATAGGCCTCATGGGTTTATTAACTTTGTGTGTTTTTACTAAACCATACAAATATGGTAGTGACGGAGTGAAACTAAGAAACTGCTTAGAAAGCCCATTATAGTTATTTTTTAATATTTCTCTTAATTTTCTGTCAAACATTTTATTAACATCCTCCAGTGGGTCACTGTTTAGAGGTTTGTACGTATCGCGGTCACTCAAAGTATTCATCTTTTCAATGTAACTTTTTTGTCCAAGATGACGATCGAATTAGATTTGTCCGCTTTAGTAATATGTAATGAATATTGGTACTAGATTATGTTATCGTATTTAATTTTTAGATAATTGCCTTAGGAAAGCCAAGAATAGGTATTATAATAGTGTAACTGTAAAGGAATTTGAGCGTAAAAATATCCTTAGCCTACCTTACCATGTAAATTTTCTATATCTTCCGACTTTACTTAAAGCAATTAGTATCAATGTAGTCTTTAAGTATAATAATACTATTAAATTACGTCTTATAAAGAATAGCCCGGATAACGTGGTTGGTTGTGTGTCTTCGATCGGATGTATACAATGTGACTCAGTATATATAGGCCAAACGGGTAAAACGTTAGATATTAGGATAAAACAGCATAAATATGCGTGTAGAACAGCAAATAATTCTAATGTATTGTTTAACCATATGTATAGATGTAATCATAGTATCAAGTGGGATAGTTCTAAAGCGCTCGTTAAAAACAGATATAATTGAAAGCAGGGATGGGAAACTGGTAAATTTTTAAGTCCAGTTTTCGATTTCAGTTTAAGTTTGCAAAAATATTGATTTCAGTTTCGATTTAAGTTTTTAATTTGTTTTCGATTTGAATTTATTTTTCGATTCAAGTTTTATATTTTTCGGTTCGAGTTAATTTAAATTTCGATTCCAGTTTTTTTTAATCCAAAGGATTAACATTTGAGTTGAAGTTTGATCATTCCCACCGATTTCAGGAGAGGAGGACACACAAGGAAATCAGAGGAACATTCCAAAGGATAAACATTTGGAGAAATACAAAGGAGATTAGAGTAACATTCCAAAGGATTAACATTTGAGTTGAAGTTTGGTCATTCCCACAGATTATATCTCACTCGCTCATAGATAGTATAGCTATTATCGAACTGAAAATTTAATGGTCAGAAAAAACTGAAGGCGTCCTTACCAAGTGATTAAACTTAGGTCAAAGAAATGAGCACAGTCATTATTGAAAAGTATTTTGATGTGGGATAAAAATTTTCCTCCCTAATTCTTTTTCTTTCATTTTAAAAACCATCGTCTCTAGTACTTTCAGCTGCGTTTTTTCTACATCGAATTAAAGGATAAATGAATATTTTAAATCCATACAAATGTTGTCACAAAAAAAAGGAAAATAATTCGTGTTATTTATATTTTTTTTGCAATCCAAATGCTCCTCAAAACTGAAACGTAAAACTATTATTTTTAATCTATTCGAATTCAGATTTCAGTTTTTGATTGTTTTTCAATTTCAGTTAGAATTTCGATTTTAGTTGGAGTTTTTTTCGATTTCAGTTCATAAAATAATATCGGTTTTATCAGTTTATCGATTCCAGTTCGATTCAGTTTCCCATCCCTGATTGAAAGGACTATTCTAGCATGTGTATTTATCCATTTTAAAAATAATTTCAATAACAGTGCGGGAATGTATAAAATTGACAATATCCGGTTAAAATATCTTTTGCCTCTAATCAACTCTTGTTAATCATGTGCTAATCTTTTTGTTTTTCTGTCCCGTTGTATACATTTTTGTCATCTCGCCTTCTCCCTTCATTGCCTGACGAGGTGTACTTCTGAATACACGAAAGGCCTTGGAATCATTTTTCTTTTTCCTTGTGGGTTTGCATGATATATATAATATATATATATATATATATATATATATATATGGTAGGCAAAAAAAAAATTATCCAACTTTTGAAAAAATATTGTGGCTCACCCTCTATATTGATCTTACTACTGAGGCTGTATGTTGTACTCATACTTTTACTCTTTCAAACGCTGGCTTTGAATCTAGATTCAAGGCCCCAGGAGTTGAGTACAGGCTCACAACTGGAGGGAGGTATCAGAATATGGTGCTCAATTGAAAGGCGGTCAAAGTCAGCAACTGATACTTTCAGAAGACAGTCAGTTTCTCCACAAATAATTAATTCATTTCCTTTTTCATTTCAGACCATCATTCTGCTATAGTTGGTGAACAAGTTATAACAATGAAATACTCTTTCGAAGATGAAACATTGATATTGAACCTGCGTAAGGAGAAACACTGGGGTGCAAAACGAATGAAGAAAGAGTTTCCAAATAAACAATGGACGATACCTGGACTTCAATATCTCAAAGAAAATCGATATCACAGGGTCGACCAAACGAAAAGAAGGCAGTGGAAGGCCAAAAACATCACGTGCTGAGGAAAATATTGACACGGTTTTATCCATGATATGCAGTCAAGAAGAACGGCCGAACACCCAGAAGTCCGTTAGAGAAATTTCAAAAACTACTGGTATTTCTCGTTCTAGTGTTCGTCGTATAGTAAAAGATGATCTGGGTCTTAAATGTTTTAAAAGAGTCGACGTTCATAAACTCTCTGCATCAAATAAGCAAGCAAGAGTTGAAAAATGTCGTGCTCTGTTAGATCGATTCCCAGACAGAGAAGTGTCGAAAATATGGTTCAGCGACGAGAAGACCTTTACGGTTGCTTCAACAATAAACACGCAAAATGACCGAGTTTATGGAGGACAGGACAAAACATCTATTGGTCTAGATCGACTTTGCAGAGAACGTCCGCATTTTTCTCAAAAAGTCATGGTTTCCATCGTTATTTCAAAGTTGGGGAAGTCAGAGATTGTTTTTGTTGATCAAAATGCCAAAATCACTGCTGCTTATTACCAAGAAAAAAAATCCTTGATGCGTACTGCCGTCGATAAGGGAGAAGTCAAGAATGGCGAGCAAGGTTGCAAGCATGCACTGATAATGGAGGAGGGCACATTTCGCATAATCTTGGACTCAATTAGGTAACTGTATAGAAACAAAGTTTTTCTACCCGTGTCTGTATAACAGCGAATCACAAAATAATGGTTACAGTTAGCAAAATTCCAACTTCACCACGAGATAGATCATGAAATTCTATACAGGACACATATATATTGATTGTACAAATAACATTTGATAAAGGTAAAATTATATTGTTCAAAATCAGGGTAATAGTTTTTTATCCACCCTGTATATACCACGACAAGGGGGTCCACAAGAGAAGACCAGGAATAAGCAAAAATGTTAATAGCTGTAACAAATGAATTTATGTAACACAAGAAATAACAAATAACACCAGGAAAAATAACTGCCTGGATCTGGTATTCATGAACGACACCAACTGATCTGATTACTTAAAAATAACCCCAACTATTATCTCAACCTACATCACTATCGAAATATTAACTAACATGACGACAACCTTAACAGCAAATACTCACGCCGAAAAAAGAAGCAAATATGAGATTTTTAAAGCATCTATAAGGCGGTGTAAACAGGAAGAAGATTCTGTTCGAGAATCAAAAGCCTCTGAGGTTAACTTAAATAATAAAAATTTTTGGGAATTCGGTAAGAATGAAACGGGTGTCTAAAATGCCCTACCAACAATCGATGTGGTATTGGGGGGGGGGGAGAAATTGCAAGGCTATGAAAAAACCACTACTCAAACCAATATTCAAATATTCCGAATAGTGTGAGTAGGGCTAATCTGAAGATACGCTGCAGGAAACACCCGTGGGAGGGCCCAGCGAAAATACTTTGATATCAGTTCCTGAAGTTAGGAGTCTAAAGAGTTGAAAACTGGTTCTGCTTTTGAGGTAGATGACCTATCGAATGAGCACTTAAAATATCCCAGTGACGTAGTGTGTCTGCAAATCTCATTGCTCTTCTCAGTCATGCTTGCTCATAGTTATATTCCTGCCGAGTTTATATGACCTTACCGATTGTATATCTTGCCCCTTATCTTGCCACTTATCAAAAATAAGTATGGGACATTATATCCAGCAATAATTACAGACCTATTGCTGTCGCCTCCTGCTTCTCAAACTACTAGAGAAACTTTTATTACGTCGATTAAATGATCACTTTTGGACATCTCTTAATAGTTTAGTTTTAAAAGGTCACACTCAACTGATGTGTGTAGCTACGTACCTTTGAGGAAATTATATTTAAATACACTGACGGTAATTCAACTATTTATAGCTGTTTCCTAGATATAAGTAAGGCATATGCTAGAGTGAACCACAATAGTTTATTTAAAAAATAGAACAGAAAAGTCCCCATGTACAGTAGCCCGCATATGCAATGTTCTTCGCCTCACAGGCGACTCCGTACATGTGGCAACGCCGCAGTGATAGTCAAGGTACCCCAACTGGGGGAAGGTGTAGGTGGAGGGGGGACAACCTAGTCCAATAACATATAATACAGACATATATATATTTAAAGGACAGTTGAAATTTGAATACGCAGTCAATGACATACAGGTAATTATAATGTAATGTCTGTGTTCATAAAGATAAACAACTAATATGATCGTGAACAGCGTTGAACTCCATGTAGTTTACTAGTCTTATACAGTAACTAGCGGAGCGACGCGGCGTTGCTCAGGTGGAAGTTGAATGCTATATATATATGAAAATTATTTCACGAAAGTAACGCGTGAATATTATGATGAAAATAACCACCAAGGAAAAAAGGAAACACAGAATGGTGCTTAAGCGCTTTCGTCTAATGACATTCTCAGGAGCACTGAAATAAATAAGTTCGAAACTATATATAGGTCACAAAAAAATAAAAAATATTGAAGCATTATTCCAATCAATACAGTGGAATAACTCTGACAAATGGACGAAAAGGGCACTGGACGACTGTCCCGTTCTAATGGAATATTGATGCTGTTTTACACGCGTATGCAAATCCTTTCCCGTCTGTCCAATGGAAAAAGAATCACACTGCTTACAACTAATTTTGTAGATAATGCCTGAATTAATTATTGGTAGGGCTATTTTTTTACTATGATATTTTTCACAATATTGTCATATGAAAATATATATATATATATATATATATATATATGTACTGTATATATATATATGATGCCCGGTTAGGTTAATTGACTGCCCCCCGGTTAGGTCAACTGAATACCCGATTAGGTGAACTGAATGCCCTTGACGATTGGTTAGGTTAAGTCGTGATATTTTCGATAAAATAAACGAAAATATCACGACTTAACCTAACCAATCATCAAGGGTGTACACTGGTAGGGCGGAGTGAAAAACTCATTTTTCGAATTTTCAAATTGGCTAGTGTGGAAAATGTGTGGAGTAGTGAGGAAATAAGCTGGTATAAATTTAAAACCATAATATTAATATCTTCAGGTGCCACAATGACCTTCAATATTGAAAAAAATTGAAAAAAGCAGATTTTAACCAATAATTACAGAAGAGTCCACGATGCACAATAGACAAGAATTTATTCACACTTGTATAAAAATAGCTCAGTCAACCTTTAAAAAAAGTTTCTATTCTCTAAAAACAGTTTTCTATAGTCAGCTCACTCAGCTGTCACGTGAGTACCTCGGTTCAGTGTAGCTGTCGCTCTCGTAGCAGGTGGGTGTTCTGTTGTTGGCGTTACTCAGATAGTCTAAACTATATTTCTTATATATTTTGCATTTCTGTATTGTGTTGCCCTAAGTTTGCCATGTACTATTAACTGAAATTAACGTATAATTGATATTAGCTCTTTCTTTTTCAGATTTGTATACTTTCAAAATGTCTCGAGTTTGTGCAAAATCAACCAGGGCCTCATCTGAGTGCCCCATGTTTGGTATGGGGGAAGATTTTTGGCACAGGAATCTTCCTACATACGAAGGAGTTTTTAAATATTACTTGTTTGTAAGAAACGATTTGAAACAGAATACTAATAAAGATCTTCAATATCTCAAATATTAGAACAAGTTGTTGATAAATTGAAAACAATTTGGGAAAGTGCTTCCGTCCCAATTCTGTCAGACAGGCGAATTGAAACAATGTTCAGAAGCTACCACGAAAAGTATCGTGTCATTATGAAGCCATACCAAAGCAGAAAAAATTCTGAAGCTTACAAAGCAAAGATTGATATGTTCAAAAAAGAAGCACACACGAAACTTTTTGACATTGCAGCGTGCAAGTGCAAAGTACTAACACAATGTTCTTGTCCCAAAGAAAAAACGGTTCCAAAGGAAGAAGTGACGTTCCTCTTAGATCAAAGGAGTGAAAGAAAACTGTTTATTGATAGAGTAGATATTACACTCTCAAAGAAAAAAGCATCTACGTTGCTAAGAAAGCCAAAGAAGCTGTGAGGCTCACCAAAGAATCTTCACAGGAGAAATTGCAGGATACAAATGTTGAATTATCATCATCGACATCAAATAGTGAAAGTGAATCTGGCGAAATATCAGACGATACATTTCCAGAGCCAGTTAGCTCGAAGAGAAAGCTCGAACAACCTGAAGAACAATTATTCAAGAAAAGGAAAACTACAAATCTACCTTCAGTGGCTACTGCTTGTGACAGGACTGCAGTTTCAGATCGAGCTGCAGCATTCATTGTTAGTGCAGTATTGCAAGATATTGGAGAAGTTTCTATTGACAATACATCTGAAGTAGTGGATAGGAGAAATCAGAAGAGAAAGACAAAAGAAGAGATCAGAAATTATGAAAGATCAAAATCAGGTCCCAATCAGAGGAATCTATTTTGATGGTCGAAAAGATTCTACACTCTTCCAAAAAAAAAAGTCCAAAGTATATCAGAAGAAGGTAACAGAAGAACATATCACTTTAGTGAGAGAACCTGGTTCAGATTATTTGGGCCATTATTCTGTGAATTCTGGATCAGCTGAAGAAATATGTAAGGAACGTTTGAGTATATTGGAAATAATGACATGAACCTGGAAAACCTTGTTGCCATTGGATGCGATGGTGCAGCAGTCAACACTGGAGAAAAGGGAGGCGTTATAAGGCTTATAGAATTGAAGCTGAAGAAGCCAGTTCAACATTTAGTGTGCCAGCTCCATGCCAATGAATTGCCATTACGCCATTTAGTTGCAAAGCTGGATGGAAAAACATCTGGCCCCCGCGGATTCACCGGTCCTATTGGCAGGGAATTAGAGAACTGTGAGAGTCTTCCTATTGTCGAGTTTGAAAGGATTGATGCTGAGGAACCAACTGTAGACTGTGAAGATCTTAGCACCGACCAAAAATATCTAATTGATATTCATCAGGCCATAACAAAGGGATATTGCTCTCCAGATCTTGCTCATCGTAGTCCAGGCAAAATGGCACATTCACGATGGCTGACTACAGCAAATCGTTTGCTTCGTCTATACGTTTCAACTGTAAGTCCATCTGAGAACCTCATGAACATTGCTTCTTTTATAATGAAGGTCTACATCCCAATGTGGTTTTCTATTAAGCAAAGTACGTCTTTTGTCAATGGCTCAAAACATGTTTTCAAAACTATTGAACTAACAAGAACACTGAATGACGAAGTAAAGGATATTGTAAACCCTGTCATACAAAGAAATGCATTTTTTGCAAATCCAGAAAATATTCTAGCATCAATGATTCATGATGACCGCAGCGCCATAAGAGAATTAGCGTGGAGGCGAATAAAGAAAGCAAGGCAAACAAACAAGGAAAAAGTTGTGAGGCGTTTCACAGTACCTGTTATTCAATTTGAAGCTACTGATTATACTGATTTAATTAATTGGAAAAAATGCATTGTCACTGAACCACCTGTGACAAGACACCTGACAGAAAATGAGATTGAAGAATTCATAGAAAACAAGAGTACCCCTCCATTCGAGAAATTCCCTTGTCATACACAAGTAGTAGAAAGAATGGTAAAATTAGTGACTGAAGCATCATCAAAAGTATTTGGATTGAACGCGCGAGATGGCTTCATAAGATCAACACTTCAGTCACGTAAAAAAATGCTATCATTCGAAAGTAAAGCTGAATATAAAGTTTAAATAAAACGTTAATAGAAAAAAACATGCGCAAGGATGGGTGGTTGGGAGGGCATGGGTGGAGCTCGACACGCAGCCACCTCCTCGTGGTGAGTTCTGGATTATTTAGATCATTAATCAAAAGAACATTGATCTAAATAAACTAAGAGCTGCGTAATTCAGTAACTATTTTGGTAATTGGAACACTTAATATATAATAATAACAAGTAAGTTTCAGTTATTGTACTAATGCAGAATATAAGAAAATCATTATATTTCACTTTTTTCGACGGCTTTGTGGCACCTGAAGATATAATTTCGCAGGACTAATATTTATGCACAGTCATTATCTATAGCACCCACATATTTTCCGCACTAGCCATATTTGAATTTCGAAAAAATGTTTAAAAACCTCATTTTCGATCCGCCCTAGTGTACAGTTGACCTAACTGGGCATTCAATTAACGAAACCGGGCATTCAATAATTTTACCGTAGGTTTCGATATATATATATATATATATATATATATATACAGGGTGTACATAAAGTCAGGATCTATTTTTGTGAAGCACTTGGAAATTATATGGAATTCAATCATAAAATGATAAAGTGGTAACATTTATTAAATAATTAAGAGTAGGATTCGACGTGACGCCCATCAGTATCCCTGCACAGCTCAAATCGTTCCGCAGCATTTCTAAACACATTCTGGAGCATTTGCGGGGTTATGTTATCTGCAGCAGTTCGTATACGTGTACTAAGTTTTCAAGACTCGTAATCTTCGTCTGATAGACGTGCGATTTGATAAGCCCCATGCAAAGAAATCTAAAGGGGTTAAATCTGGTGATCTCGCTGGCCAAGGTCTTTGGTTGCTTCCGCGTCCGATCCAGCGATTTGGAAAACGTCCATTTAGATAATCCTGAACAATTTTGGCATAGTGACAAGGGTTCCATCTGGGGGATTCTAAGGGGATAGGATTCTTGTCATAACATGACGTAAACAGAATCTATAAATAGACCCACAAATTGTTTAAACTTCATTCTCTTCATTGCAATTGCTTCGGACTGACGTGTATTAATTACTGTTCAAGATGTATCGTCGTGGTTACTTTCGTCATCATAATCGAAGAAGGAAGTTTGTTCGGACTTTCCTCGAACGATTGTTAGAAGGCGTTCAAAGGAGAAGATATTTAAAGCTTCAATGAAATTTGTTTATTTGTCTAAAAATACTTTTGATGTTAATGCAGATGGATATTATACCTTATGTTTGGATCTTTTAACTAATGAGGCTAAATCTACCATTTTAAAATTTAATTATTATCAAGTAACAGGTGTATCATTTCATAGTATTCCAGAACTGAATATGTCTGGATATGTTATTAATTATGAAGATTCATTAAGTCGTAAGAAGGAGGGTAGGGAAAGGATAGAGGGACCTAATGTAGGGATATCACCATCTCCATATTTAATTGTTCCACATTGTGTTTTGTTTGAACCTAATCTTGACTCCACTCATAGTGCAGAGCAAGTAATGCATCATCCAAGAACAAAGTGGTACTCACCTTTTAAAGAGTTCAGAATGTATCGTAGACTTAAGCAGGTGTGTGAATTAGGTGAACAGGTTACGGCCCAATTCCCTAATACTTTAATTAAGATATCAACGAATGATTTATCTAAACCATTAGGTCGTATTTATGTTGGTAAATATACACCTGACGGATCTCAAAAAAATGAGTATGCATTTACATATGTTAATCGAATTGTATTTTATGTTAAGCTGTATGGTATAAAACAATAAAGAAATAAAACAAAAATTTCAAATTTTTCATTTCTCCATGATGAGTCATATTCTATTTATATCCCCTACAAAAGCAAATCGCTATAGTATTACCTAAGCGATTTGTTGCTGCTTCTGGTGGTGGGATAAGGTGTTAGGTTACATACTGACGTCATAATGCGTGGATGACTCATGGTATTTTTTAACCTAACCCACTGATTTAGACCATGTAGCCATTAATCTCTCGGCTGCCTCGCAGAGTTAGGTACACTGGCAAAACTGTATCGAGTTACGAGTAGATCAAAGTTTCATTTTACTCTGTATCCCTGCACAGCTGAAATCGTTCCGCAGCATTTCTAAACACATTCTGGAGCATTTGCGGGGTTATGTTATCTGCAGCAGTTCGTATACGTGTACGTAAGTTTTCAAGACTCGTAATCTTCGTCTGATAGACGTGCGATTTGATAAAGCCCCATGCAAAGAAATCTAAAGGGGTTAAATCTGGTGATCTCGCTGGCCAAGGTCTTTGGTTGCTTCCGCGTCCGATCCAGCGATTTGGAAACGTCCATTTAGATAATCCTGAACAATTTTGGCATAGTGACAAGGAGCACCATCATGTTGATAGACGACGGGATAGGATTGTTAGTACCGTCGTCTATCAACATGATGGTGCTCCTTGTCACTATGCCAAAATTGTTCAGGATTATCTAAATGGACATTTTCTAAATCGCTGGATCGGACGCGGAAGCAACAGACCTTGGCCAGCGAGATCACCAGATTTAACCCCTTTAGATTTCTTTGCATGGGGCTTTATCAAATCGCACGTCTATCAGACGAAGATTACGAGTCTTGAAAACTTACGTACACGTATACGAACTGCTGCAGATAACATAACCTCGCAAATGCTCCAGAATGTGTTTAGAAATGCTGCGGAACGATTTGAGCTGTCTGTGCAGGGATACTGATGGGCATCACGTCGAATCCTACTCTTAATTATTTAATAAATGTTGCCACTTTATCATTTTATGATTGAATTCCATATAATTTCCAAGTGCTTCACAAAAATAGATCCTGACTTTATGTACACCCTGTATATATATATATATATATATATGACCTCGGAGGCAGACGTCACATAGCCTATAGAGGGTGTTTCATAACATGTGGGACGCACTTTCAGGATGGATTCAGGACCTAAAAACAATGAAAAAAGCATTATAAACATATGCCGAAATGGCTTTGTTCCCGAGTTACAACCCGTTTTGTGTTCCAGCAATTCTTTCCGCAAACTGTTTACAAACACTGCTTGCCAACAATGTTATGTTTGTGAATGTGTACGAGACTTATTTCGTATATGGCCTTGCCGATTGTAATGGTTCGTACATTCTATGACATGTTTTAATATCGTTGAGTGTAGAGCCATCAGTCAGTCAGAGGTGCATCGCGGTTCATATTCGTAACTTTTTATCGTGAATAAGTGCAGTTCAGTGAAAAAAAAACCTTAAAAGTTTTTGCGCTATTCAGAGCAGAGATAGGGTGCATTTGAAGTGAGAATGGAGGCTTATTCAAACAGAGAAATGGCGGACATGCATCTCATGTATGGACTTGACGAGTGTAATGCGGCCGCAGCAAGACGTCTGTATGCGGAAAGGTTTCCGAATCGCCGTCTGCCAGATAAGAAGACCTTTCAGAGAATAGATGAGCGTCTTGGTGATTACAAGATCATTCAACAAGCGAGTTTCAGATGGTGGTAGACCAATCAGCGCCAGAACTGTTGAGTTGGAGGAGCAGGTCCTGAATCGCGTGTCAGCACCGAAGGATAGCAGTAGCAGAGGGTGTAAGATACACATTTGTGTCGAGAATTTTACGGGAACAACAACTTTAACCCATATCACATTCATAGAGTACAAGGCCTTACTGAAGCCGATTTCCCACTACGAGAGGCTTTTTGTACTTGGTTCCTTCACAGTGTGCTCGCGATCCTCTTTTCCTATCCTCAGTGTTGTTTTTCTGATAAGGCTGACTTCACAAGAAATGGCGTAATCAATTTTCACACACTCATCACTGTGCCGAAGAGAATCCGAATGCCATCATCCAACAATAATTTAGTATCACTGTATGGGCAGGACTTATTGCAGACAACCTAATCGGTCCTTTTGTTTGGCCTGGAAGATTAACAGGAGAATCCTATTCCATTTTTTAAGGAATGATTTAAGCGATTTACTAGATGAAGTTCCTCTTGGTGTCCGACGTCGTATGTGGTTCATGCATGACGGCGCGCCACCTCATTTTAGTCGAGTAGCCAGAGACTATTTGGATGACCATTTCCATGATAAATGAATAAGCCGTGGAGGACCCATTGCGTGGCCTGCTCGCTTCCCGGACCTGAATCCACTGGAATTTTACCTGTGGGGTCATCTGAAATCCATCGTTTACGTGACACCCATTGACAACGTTGAAATGCTTCACCAATGTGTAGAACAAGGATGCCAGAAAATTCGAGCAATACCTGGAATGTTTGAACGCGTCAGGCAGTCTATAACGAGGCGTGTTCAGGCGTGTATTCAAGCGCAAGGCGGTCATTTTGAGCACTTCCTTAAAGGTAAGGCGGATACTTGCTAGAACACATAACGGGGCTGTAACTCGGAAACAAAGCTATTTCGGGCATATGTTTATATAAACGTTTTACGTCGTTTTCAGGTCCTGAATCCATCCTGAAAGTGCGTCCCACATGTTATGAAACACCCTGCGTATATATAGTGGTGTACCGGATGTCAGTTTTTCAACATCTGCGGATGCGGATGCTGATTTTTAATTTTAATATCCGCGGATGCGGATATTTAGTTAATCTATCAATATAATATAGAATTATGAATATATGACATAATTTTTCAAATTTCTTGATATTACTATTATGGCAGGCAATGCATAAGAATTAAAATTAATATTAATGTTTTCATTATGATAAAAATAATAACTTTCTTAAGAGTTTCAGCCACAGAAAATTCAATGAGACAAGTTTCATTAAATTTTCTGTGTTACCAGGTATTTATATTTTCAGGTTTATATATTTGTTTGTTCATTAATAATTAATACTTTACGTGAAATGTGTATGACTGGGCCTTATAAGCTACTTTATAAGCTAATTTAATTGTAAATTGCATAATTTATTAGAGGTAATATCCGTATAACATCCGCAGTCAGAAGTGCGGATGCGGATGTTAAAATGATGCGGATATCCGGTCCACCACTAGTATATATATGGGAATGAACGCAGAATGGTTCCCTGAGGTATTTTATGATACACACAGACCGTGCATAGAATAAGGAACTCTTCTGGGAAAATTAAATCCACTATAGTCCGAATAAGTAATGGTAAATGACAAACACTATAGTTTTTCTTTTTCATGATGTTAGCCCGACGTGGGCAACGGGTCATTCGCAAAGAGGTCCCAAAATAGCTTCCCTCACTAGCTACCTGTAAAGCAGATAGGATCCAGCTTTAGGACAGGATCTAGGGTTTAAAGCAGCCTAGCCCCACTATATTTAGAACCTCAATATAAGCAAAAGACTCGTTGAATTCACGTCGGATTGAATATATCAAAGAAAAATGGTAACTATTATATTTTTAGCCAAAAACCAAAACTTAAACCTCAACTGGCAGAATTGAGCACCCACTTTTCAAGGCACTAACGTGTCCCATAACATGTTCCAGTTCCTTTTCATGCACGGTCTGTGTGTCTCATATATATATATACATATATATATATATGACCTCGGAGGCCGACGCCACATAGCCTGTGTTCTTCCCTGGCCTCAGTTACTCCTATCCCCCAAGTCTCATCCAAATCTGGCCAGTGATTTGACCGGTCATAAGAAATAAAGAAAGTTCGCAGGCAGGCAGTTCGACCGTCACAAATATTAGTATAAATAAGGTTCCATTATGATTACTGCAAGTCTATATGAACAGCTACCACAATACAACTTTTTATATGCTAGTGAATTTGAGCCAAAAATAGACATTACACAACCAATTACAATTACATTACAATAGTTTATAATATTTAGAGATTAGCTAGTCGAGAAAATGTAAATTTATGGACAACTTAACTCATTATGCTTTGCCATTTATGTGAATGTAAAATATTTTTATATAATAACACTATGAAATGAGTATAACTTATCATAGTGTATTATGGTGTTCAATTTTCTGTAAATATGGATTTTGTTTTGCAATGAAAATTTTAAAATTTCAAATAATCAGTAAGAGAATCAACTTAATTTGGCCGATGCATTGCCCAAAAAATGGCAGATTCTGCAAATGCCGATGAATCAGTACACCACTAGTTTTTATTGATTTTGCTAATTTTGAGGGCCAGATTCTTTACTGGTAAATATACTATTCAATTTGATGTAATAACATGTTTTATACATTTAATGAGTCACACATGTTGTTTATACCCTCATGTAATCGCAAGTTTCTTTAAAACTATCATCTTATTTGTTAAATTTAGTTCAAATCCACTAGTATATAAAAAGTTGTATTATGGTAGCTGTTCATATAGACTTGCAGTAATCATAATGGAACCTTATTATTGTATAAGACTAGTAAACTACATGGAGTTCAACGCTGTTCACGATCGTATTAATTGTTTATCTTTATGAACACAGACATTACATTATAATTACCTGTATGTCAATGACTGCGCATTCAACTGTCCTTTAGATATATTAGTTAGTGGGATCAGAAGGGTTGATCGGTACCACTCGGGGGGAACCAAACGTCCCTCATACCAATGATGAAGGATGATAAGTAGATGATGATAATGCTTGCTGGACATTTCAAAAGAGTAGCTTTATTGTTTTATCAACATTTTAAGTTTGCGCCCAATATTAAAATAGGTACCTACGTTTGATGAAAATTTACACTAAAACGCTACCAGATACAGATGTCCATGTCCAGCAATCATATTTGGAAACTACAAATTATAAGCTTTCCAAAAAGCATTGTTTCATCTGGTTCGCCTTAGTGGTACCCATTGGTCAAAATTTGGGGTCTGGACTCGGTTGTCCCCCCTCCACCCCACCTTTCCCCAGTTGAGGTACCTTAACTATCACTGCGGCGTTGCCACATGTACGGAGTCGCCTGTGAGGCGAGAAACATTACATATGCGGGCAATTGTACATATTAAATTTATTGAAATTTTGGTATACCCAGAAATATTTTACGGTTAGGTGGAGCACTGTACTATCCGATTATTTTGTTTCTTCTTGCTGGGTAAGGCAAGGCTCCTTGCTCTCTCCTCCGCTGTTTAATGAGTATATTAATGGATTGATTGCTTCACTTAATGAGGCAACAGTCGGATGTTATACAGATAACACGAAGCTAAATAACTTAGTCTACGCCGATGATATGGTGTTAATAAGCCCTTCTGTTAAAGGTCTGGATTGTCTGCTAAAAGTCTGAGAATGTAATTCGCAGAAACATGAAACTAAGCTTATTCAATTCCATCTCAAAAGCTCTAATCAGCCAGCTAATATTAGTTTCAAAATGAGAGGTGATGCAATAGAGGAAGTACAAGAATTTAAGTATTTGAGTCAAATTATCACCAGCTCCTTGAGTGATGACTCAGATATAAGAAAACAGTATCAAAGCCTCTGTGCTAAAGCGAATATAAGTACTTCCAGTTCTGTACAAGTGAAGCTAAAGACACTCTTTCGTACTTTCTGCACTAATATATACAGACAGCAACTGTGGGTGAATTATAAAAATGGTTTAGCAGAACCCTAAATTTACTATATAACAGATCTTTCAGATTCCTACATAAATTACCCTCGAGATGCTCAGCTTCGCAAATGTTTCCTAACCACAATGTCTCGAGCTTCCCAAAAGTGACGTTAATTCTGTTTCTATCCCTAGAAAAGACAGTGGAAATTTTAAGAAAATATGTTTCGAAAGCACAGTCACAAGCAAAAAGGAATTATTCTGAGAGACGAAAACAGATAATGTCCCGTAAAAGAAAAAGTAGTTGCAAAATTAATGAAGTGCGCATAAAACAATGCTAAAAAACTGATACAAGAAAAGATGGAGAGTATCTATTAGCGCTACTCCTATTCATTATCATGCTAACCGACAGAGACAATGAAATTACCAACAAAAATATAGTAACATCCTTTGCGGTTCATACAAAAATCAGCAGAAAAATTAGAAATACAGAAGAGGTGTAAGCCATACAGACGGGCACAAAGATTATACAGATAGTCAGAAGGCATGAAATTTAACACCGAAAATTATTAGCTTTTGAAGTATGGAAGAAATAATGAACTAAAACAAATGGAATAGTACGCCCCAGATAGACAAGAAAATCGAGAAACACGACAGTAAAAGATTTATAATGACCGAGTTATAATGACCGATGATACGAAATTTGAGACACAAAATACGATAACGATAAACATAGCAAAAAAGAATTATTCAACAATTACTGAGAATCTTCAAAAGAAGGGACAAGAAAGTAATGATTTTCCCGCTGCAAACAGTGAGCATATCAAAACTTTAATACTGCTCAGTTTTGACGTCCCCATGTGAAAAAGAAATTAATAAACAAGAAGGAATTCAGAGAAATTTCACAGCCAAAATCGATGGCTGCAAAGAACTCAACTACTGGGAAAGACTACGTAAGTTAAATTTATATTCGCTGGAAAGAAGAGAAATATACACATATAATATATACACATGGAATATACGCACATGAAAAATAATAGAAAAACTTGTGACTAATCTTAAACTGAACCTGGTAACAACCTAAACAACACTGGAAAATAGAAAAGGTAGAATGTATTGTGTTCCCAATCTAAAGTCCAGACAAAGGACATCCTCAACTTTGAAAGAAAATAGCTTCGTTGCCACAGGGCCAACACTATTTTACCAGCCACCCAAAAACAGAGAAACACCACTGATCTAGTAGAAGTCTTCAAAAGAAGACTAGACACCCGGTTCAGGTTAACAACTGACGAGCCGCTCGTGCTTGGTTACGTGAGACGGAGAACTCAAACCAGCAACTCTCTCCTACATCAGGGAAGGGCTAGAGGTGTGGCTGCCAGCCCGATCAACGTGTTACGAGAGACCGACGCATGGAACATCTACATTCTACGAGGTTACAAGTTATATATTTTAAGAAGAAAACCAACAGTTAGTGTGAATAATTAAATCAAAGAAGAGAGAAAGAGTCATTAATTTGCTTCTGTTTCAAGAACCTAATTAAGGTATTCCTTTGTGAATACAGACGTACAAATCAGACTTAAATTTACACTTCATAATTCCCTTCAGAAAACAAAATGAAGGTGTCGGATCCCATGACGAGAGAAAGTATTTTCATTACGACATTAGTTATTAATTACTGGAAGGTTCTTACGTTGGAGATGAGAATATACTATACACGTATATATAGCTTTACTTTAGAAATTGTATATTAAAACAAATTACAGTTGTGATGTTCCATAACGTTAATTAATACGTAAATTTAAGAATATCAGGATCTGATTTGGGGAGTCATCGACCCATGACCATTACACTCAGTCATTTATTAACCCCGAGAATTCCCGTTAATCTCATAGTTAAAACGCTGATTTTCATTAACCTCAGCTAATTAATTCGTATTTACGACTTTTCAACATTAATATATTCATTGTAAAAATTAAAGACGTTTTCTTGCCACCAATTTACAGTGTTGTTGTTTCTTTTACATCACATAAAAATATTACAGTTCTGATGATGTAAATTAAATTACATTTTTAAAAGGAAAAGAGGAAACTAATTGATGTGTCAATTTTCTTTTTCCTCAAAACTGAATATTTTCCTATCGATATCAAAGAAATTACATCATAATTTGGTGACAGATGAAATTCCACTTAAATATTAGTAAAATCTTCTTTTTATTTTTTTTACAATGTAAAAGGAATGACAAAAGAATTTTGATTAAATTTTAAAATATGAATTTAAAGTAATCCAACTTCCAGTTATAAAATTGATAAACCTTTTAGAAGACTTTTCTGATTTTCGGAATACGTTTCTTTCAGTTAAAGAAAATTTCTTATGGAATATTCTTGAATAAAATAATTCATAATAGATTTACTTTTATTGAAAGAAATCAATCACGAAGCTATGTATAAAGGACCATTAAAAACTATTTTAAAGTTTAGGCTGGTCCTACATTTATCATTTATAAATCGAATGAAAATTTGACAGAAAAAAAAGTTTTGTGGATTTTCATTTATTAGTTAATAATTACCAAAAACCTTTTTTTAATTTTATGAATACGAGCTACGTAATCTTATAATTCCATATCAGTCATTGCGTAAATAATTGTTTTTGGAGATAAGCGAAGTTAAACGACAAGGGAGGTTGTCTTATAGTTGGATGGGTGACTATCCTCTGCGTTCAGATTATGTAGCGACCCGTGGTTCGGATTTCGCGTTAAACGATAGGTTCTCTCTTTCATGTGACCTCCCCTTGGCTGTTAAAGCAAAATCGTACAATTAATCAATTATGTAAGTAGATAACCGTGCTCATTAATGTAAACAATAAAAGTCACCCGTTCCTTCTTGAACCAATACGTCAGCCAGCATCTGATACGCGAGGAAAATCTGTTGTTTTAGACCAGGGTGGGGAACCTGCCGCCCGCGGCCTAGGATTTAATTGCCCGCGGACAGTTTGATTATTTAAAGTCATACAGTAATTACACCTTAATTACGTCCCAAACTATTTTTAAAGCTGCAATTTGCCCGGTATAGAGTATATTTTAGTTGAAATTTGCCCGCCACACAATAAAGGTTCCCCATCTCTGTTTCAGACGCAATGATACGATGATCAACTTTTGAGAATAAATTCAAATGCAAAGTACAGAACGGATATGCACCATTAGCGTATATCTCCTCTATATTTTGCATTTTGACGTGTTCCATAATTAGCGTGTTAAATCTTGCTTTAGTTATTTGTCTGTTTATTTAGTTACTTTGTTGGACCAAAATATGCATCTTTAATAAGGAACTGACGTTTCGTCTTATAGTCCATATGTATTTCAGATTTTATAAAGTTTCTCCAAGAGGTGAAGTTCTTAAGAAGATGTGAATAATCCAGTATGGAAATATTTTCTCTGAGAAGTTTTAACAAGTTCGTGGATTGCTATGATAAACTTGGAAGTCGGTGCGTAGGTAATTTTTGTTTCGGCTCTTACATAGATAGCTCATGAATACTCGTAATTTGTATACCGCATTCGTTATATTATAAAATCTGTAATTTATCACTACTGCTGGTTTATAGAACTGAATATTTAAAATAAGGTTCAAGATATTGTACGTCTCTAACCTTATAATTGAGATAGGCGAGGAGTAGCGCCTCCGAGAGAGAGATGACCGCCACGGCCACTTGGATGGACCAAAGTGGGAGGGGCCTATTGACCCACAAGATGGCCTTCCAGTTGATAATTTGTTGCTCCATAAACTGTTCGTCCGTCTTGTTCTGATTGAGTTTGAACACTGAGTTATTTGGCGGTGGACAGTCATAACTGTAAAGTAAAGAAATTTTAGTTAGCCATTGCATTTAGAATTAAGGACACTTTTTTTATTCATTAATACGTTAATTGATAATTGTGAATACAAATGGAAGTGCGCAAAATTTGGTTAGTCCTTTCAAAGCTAAATCCTATAACGATCATCACCCTTCCCTGATCTTTTCAATTTAGGAGACCAACCAACAAACATGTAGACAATTCAAGATAGGTTTTTCTCTCATATATTATGTACTTGGAAAAAGTATCATTCTCTGTTGTTTTAAGGTTCTTCAAAAGGCTTCCAAATTGAAATTTCCTTTTCAAATTCCTGCGAACACACACACACACACACACTAAGCAAACGAAAGGAAGCTTTCTTTTAACTACCGGTAAATAAAAGCAACTTCCTTTGTTGTATTTTAGTTTTGATAAAGATATTCTTTTTGATATCTGCGAAAACCACAAGAAATGAAAATAAAAACGCTCAACAAGTGAATCTACATTTTTCAAAAAATAACATTTCGCCAAAGGATTACAAGAACGATTTCACACTAACAGTTTAAGAGTGATGTCAAAACACTTTAAACCCCTAAAGTTTAAATTTGAAACATTTAAGAACTAAACGAAAATTTTTTAGGACAGGCGTTAATTCCTAAACATTTTCCCCCTTTGTCCAAATTTTATTGCTGTCAAAGGAAATTGGAGGCATACAAGTGTCATTCTCTCAACTTGCATTCAAAAGATTTGAAAACCAAACAAGCGAGTGCATTAAGGACAATAACAGAACAAATGGGGGGGGGAGCAAACAATAGAGAAAAAAGACGAAAATACTAAAGGGCCAAACAAAGGCCGCTCACTGAATAAAGAGAAAAACAAAACAGGACAAAAAAAAAAGAACCCAAAGTTAAAAAAAAAAGCGTAGAATAGTTTCCAAACTAAAGATAATTTACGGCCATTTTCAAATCAAACGAGATAAATAGTTTAAAATCAATAGAATAATAAATTAAATTTACAAAAAATGATGAACACAAAGACGCTACAAATATTTAATTTCAAAAAGACGAGAAGAAAAAAAAATTGGAAAAATCGTAAAAATTTTTTACAGAAATTTTCATTTGAATTTCTTTTAAAAAAATTTAGATTAATTTTCTTTGAGTTCCTATTTTTCAGAACAAAAATCTTGTATTCGTTAATTATTTTTGACGTAAAGAGTTTGCGCTTGAAACTTTTTCTATATTTTTATTTCTTTACTTATTCTAAATTCCTTTCAAAACTCAAATGAAGGAAAAAAAGATGTCAAATGAAAAAAGTCAAGTCATTTCCACCGAAAAATGAAACAAAAAATGAAACTAAACACTTCAAAACATATCAAACTTAATTTGAAAAATTAGGGACCTTTTCCAGTTTGTGTACCGTTTTTCATATAATTTATTTTTGCTTTATAAGGCTAACTAACGAAAATATCATGACCTAACCTAACCAATCGTCAAGGGCGTACAGTTAACCTAACGATTGGTTAGGTTAGGTCGTGATATTTTCGTTAGTTAGCCTTATAAGCCTAACTAAAGAGATTGATATTATCACTCATTTTTGATCTGGAAAGAAGCAAAAATAAATTATATGAAAAACGGTACACAAACTGGAAAAGGTCCAAAATTAGCTGTACGCATCTTTTTTTTTATTTACAAAATAGCTTTTATATAAAAAAGATCGTAATGTATTAAAGAAAAATCTCCAAAATCTTATAAATTACAATATTTTGGATCACCTGAAGATCAGGGCCCTCAGCCTTCGTTAGTTAGCCTCATAAAGCTAACTAACAAAAATATCACGACTTAACCTAACCAATCGTCAAGGGCGTAGTTGACTTAACAATTGGTTAGGTTAAGTCGTGATATTTTCGTTAGTTAGCCTTATAAGGCTAACTAAAAAAAGGCTGGGGGGCCCTGATCCAATATTTTTTTAGGATCACCTGAAGATCAGGGCCCCCAGCCTCAATTACCAAATGATATTTTCGTTAGAACTAACGAAAATATCACCACTTAACCTAACCAATCGTCAAGGGCGTACAGTTGACCTAACCGGGCATTGAATTTAATTTATTATTATATTTGGTACTGTAAAGCAAAAAACAAGAATACATGGTGGCCCTGATCTTCAGATGATCCTTTTTTATTCTAAACTTTTAAATATGTTTTTCACAAACTTCCAAGAAGTGAAGTTTAAAAAAGGTAAACATTTGATCAAAGACATTTTTCGAATAAGTTTAAAATCAATGATCGGTCATGGATGTAATAAAATATAAAAGATGAACTATTTTTTCGAGGAAAGTCTGTACAGCCACAAAAATTTAATGCGATATTCAGACACATTCTTTCGTCCCACATCTATACACGTAAAAATAGCTTCAGTAACTATTTTTGTACCGTTATTAATAAGTAATATTGGACAAATATCATTACTTTTTAGAATTCAGAATAATATAATTTATAATTTAGAAATGTCATAATTTTTATTAAACCATCTTAGATTAAGTTTCTTTGGTTAAGTTCACTTATTCAAAAACTAAAACTGAGACGCGTTACAGTAAACTCTCGAACAGCTAAAATAGCGTCTAACGTCGATATTCTTTATCTGATTACTACTTTATGCCAAATGTCTTGAATTTTGTGAAGTCCAGAAATGGAGAAACGACGCAATGAAACCAAAATGAAACGCGTTACAGTGAACTCTCCAAACGTAACAAACCACATTAAAATTACTCGACTGCCACATCTTACCAACCTACAATGTGTCATACGACTGTATTTGTGTATTCGCAGACTTCAGTAAAGCCTTTGATACCATCGACCATTCACCTCTAATTTTTAAGTTAAAAACGTATGGTATAGTTTATAAGAGACCAAACACTGTCTATTGCAGTCATTTTCAAAAAGTTGTAAGCAATTCGTACATTCCAAATCATCATTATCGGACAAACTATCAGTCAGTATTAGATCCGATTTGATCTTATATGCCGATAACAGCACTATCATGAAGTCTGGTATTGAGCTAAATTTACTAATTTCTTACTTCAACCTTTTACTTATGAAATTCAACGACTGATGTCCATTTAATAAGTTGCGTCCAAACTCGTCTAAGACAAAGTGTAGGCTGTTTACACCAATACAACAGTTTAGTTGAATCGTACGCTATCCTTTTCAGACTTACAGCTAAGAGACAAATATCTTTGAAAAAACAATATCGGAATCTCGTTTAGTTTAGTATGCCATCAAATATTTTGACTTTTTTTTATTGAAAATTGTAAGAACAAAAATTGTATTCCCTCGCTTCCGAGAATAGAATGTATGTCCAATCAGCATGTAGTACAACTACTCCTAATCTACGTAATATAACCAATCAGGTCTTAAAAACTAGCACTGTGGGCGTAGTTGTGAGTGTGGTTATAATGGTAACAAATGGTACTGTCGACTGCGAATAGGATATAGATCATCGATTCTATGACACGGTCCGTGATTTCAGGTATTTTAAGTGAAAAGAAACTATTTATGTCAGTATCACAAACAAAATTAAGGGTTACATATCTTTTGATGTTGCTAAATATCTCTGTTATGGATGTAATTATTCTAATATAATCTATGTAATGATGCGGTTGTTTAACCTCCTCCGCGTATGAGCATACGACGGAATGGACCTACAGTTTTACGTGAAATTCGCATCACGGGTCGCTACATAAATGTAGACGCGGAGGACGGTCTCCCATCCAACTACTCTCAGGACCCACTTTCGCTTAACTTCGCTGATCGATGAAGTGTTACGACACTACCACGAAGTACTCCACATATAATGTATGCCTCTTATCACCCTCGCAATATCTTCAAAACAAGATTATGTCTAACTTGTTTTCTCATCATTGCAACATAAATACCGTTGATCACATTTAGAAAATAAGGTTCTTTGTTAAGACTTAATGATACCTACATATTTATTTTATATTCCGCTGTCTACTCAGTTATTAAGGTTAATTACGTGCCTATTATTTATGGTAATTTAAACTAATTATGTCTCGCTCATCGTTATAACACTGGCTTTAAAGAATTTTCTCTTCGTATTTCGAAGAGTAAATGAAATCAAGTTTAAATTTTATCTAAAAAGCTGTTAAAAAATGGAACTCATTACCAATCTCTAAAAAAAAATACAAAGATACTAGTGCTATTTTCATTTGCCCAAAGAGCACTAAACCCATAAATAGCTTGCTCGATTTACATGTATAATGTAAAATATTCTCTCTCTCTCTCTCTCTCTCAATATGTATGTGTGTCCCATAAGTCCCTTTATCCCGATTCCCTCACCCTATTCTAATAGGAAAAGATTCAGGGGTAAATGGACTTATGGGACACACCATCTCTCTCTCTTTTATATATACACACACACTCGTATATAAAATATTTATCTTTACATGTTTTTGTTTGCAAATACTGTGAGGAATAAAAACTCCATTCAGTTTAATTATTTTAAAATTTACATAAATTATTCAGAATTATTTATTGTGCACAGAAAAAAAAATAATATTTTGAAGTAATATTTATTTTCTAAGTATAATTTTAAATATTTCTTTGTGTTCCAAAAAATATTTTTTATTTAAAATTAAAAATTTACCTTGTTAAAAACTAATCCATTAGTTAAAGTTAATTATTTAAAACTTCAATACGGTTTATCCAAAAAATTTACAGAATTTTGGAAAAATATTTGTTTAATTTGAAAAAAATGTTTGTTTGGATTCTAAACGAAATAAACGCGGTGTTAAATTTCATTCAAAATGAAAACAAATTATGTTACTTTTGGAATTAGTTTTGTTCCGATTTAATAAATGAAGTCTAACCGAATTTCTTGAAATTATAATATGAAATTTGTTCATTTAACCGTTTTAACTTAACTAATGGATACAAAAACAAAATTTGTAAGTTTTTATAACGTTACCGAATTTGTTCTTCGCGATGTCCGTCACTCAACGTACAGTTTTGATAAAACGTTTTGCGACAAATATGAAATTTTTATACAACAGAAAAATAACAAAATTCTAAGGCCAAGGTTACACGAACGACTTTGTCGTTGCGACGAAGTTGTAACGACAAATAGCAAAGAATAGGTACTGTTCTTTCCTATGAAGCGAGCTACACGGCAGACAGTCGCTGTGAGTCTGTCCTGTGACAATTATTCTCTGTTGCATCCGGCTGCGTTGTATTGTTCCAAGTGCGGTAGGCTACACCAGCGACTTTGTCACGGCGTCACTGCCACGTGGCATTTAAAACGAAGAACTCGCAGCGGCTCACGTAGTTTGCAACAGCCACTGCCATTGCGTCGCTGCGAGACCTTGCAGCTCTGACGCAGCGACAAGGTCGCTCATGTAGTCTTGGCCTTAATGGTAATATTCTGATTGTCTTTTAATATTCTTTTGGCGACAGCGATAAAATTTCCAAAACAAAATTCAACCATTATCAATCATTAATTTTTTATTTATTTATTTATTTATTTGTTTGTTTTAATTTTGGGTTTCGAGGCGAAAATTTTCCGAAACTGAAAATTCACAATCTCAGATAAAATAAACTGATTTAATGTTTCAGCGTTCCAATAATGCAATACTAATACTAAAGTAACATATTATTCTCTATCTATTTATTAATTTATTTATTATTCTGTCCATACATGTACAGTATAAGGAACATGTACAGTGGATGCAACGAAAGAAATATATAAAACTGGATCAGTAAATTATTTCTTTGGCATCTTTGGCGCCTCGGTGGTGTAGTGGTTAGCGTCGTTGACTTATGAATCCATCGGCCCGGGTCCGAGACCCAGTGACGGCAGCCGGCGCGCAGCAAAACCCAGCTGTTCATCCATCCACACAATAAAGACAGTAATTGGTAGATAAATGGATACCCTGGGTGGCCTAGTAGTTAAGACACTGGGCTGCCGGTAGGGCGTGGTTCGGATTCCACGTTAAACTGTAGGTCTAAGGTGGAGTCAAAAGCTTGACCTTCGTCAAAATGAACAATTCGGGCGGAAGCTAACCAAAGGTGTGTGTGTGTATATATATATATATATATATATATATATATATATATATATATATATATATATATATATATGCCATAGAACTACCATGTGTAAGCAAATTTTAGGCTTTATTGGCAATGGCAAAATGGTATTATTTGTCAAATCATTTTAGACAGCGCAGAACATAGGGATGATTATTTACAGTAAGTAAAAAATGGAGAGAAGTAATGTAAAATTGAGGACAAATGCGTTGTTTGTT
Organism: Bathynomus jamesi; assembly: GCA_023014485.1. Classification (NCBI taxonomy): domain Eukaryota; kingdom Metazoa; phylum Arthropoda; class Malacostraca; order Isopoda; family Cirolanidae; genus Bathynomus; species Bathynomus jamesi. Next base: position 73,198 of record JAJOZX010002546.1, on the reverse strand, counting down.
GACATAGGATTCCATGCAAGATGCCACATAAAAATTCGGCTTGTAATTGGAGATTATACGTACAAGGTGATTCATAATTCCATGCTTAGTTTAAAAAATTTATATTTTTTGAAAAACAAAAACTCACGCAAAGCAACTATATCATTATTGAGAGCAATACTGGGAAGTGCGTTTGTAAAAAAGAGAATTCCACCGAAATCTTTTCTAACCTTCACCCAACTTCTATATACCCACCACAAATTTCGTCGCATTTGAGGTACCTGAGCAACCCTTCCTCAGTAACATTAGACAATATTTCTATAGAAATTCCCGAATAACAGCGATTTTGCATTCCTCCAAATCGGCCAAATTCTGGGTTTCGTTGCATAAACTTTGAATGTCACATACTAGTGGCTCCACAGAAAGAAATCCAATGCGATCAGGTCAAAGCTGCAAGTCTGATGAATTTGGTCTACTATAGCAGAAACGCTTCCTCAACCACTTGCTGATTTTCTTCTGTATGAACTGACTTCGGACATCCACTGCGAAGTTTATCTATGATCAAGCCGATTCCTAGAAATTGTGTGTGTGTTACGTATGGTTCTGGCGTAAAGGGCGTGGCGGACATTAAAATCGCTTCGGAATTCGTGTTGCACGAATGTCAATGAGCCTGGAGTATTGATCCGAATGGTTATTTTGCACACCTGCAAAATTGAGTAGTCTTCTACCATTTGTTTGAAGTGGTAATAAGATCTTGTTTGAAGCATGATTGCCGCGTTATCTGCGTACTAATAACGAACGAGTGAATTAATGATCGGTGAAAGCCTTTACTTATGTAAAGCGGGAAGAGGATCAGTCCCAGGATACCCGCTTGGGGCACTCGATAGGATATGGATCTCATTCGTGAAGTATGAGACTCGTGTATTATAAAATGGGTCCTGCTCCTCAAGTATGATCGGAACTATCTGAAGGATCTCTCTCTAAATCCGTAATGTTCAAATTGTTTAAGAATATGTCATGAGGCGCGTTACGTGAACAAAATCGAATTTCATAATGTCGACGTTCCACTTTATGCAAGTATATGAATTTCAGATTTCAAACTACATTTCAGATTTTCAATGAAAATTACTAATCTAACTTAATCAGACCTAAACTAACTTAGCGTAACCTAACTTGACCTATTTAAACTAACTTTTTAGTAGCGACATTATGCATGTCGACATTGTGCAGATCGACTATGTTCCACTACCTGTATGAGGCACTCTGTCAAAGACTCTAGCAAAGTCAAATAGAATGATTATTTGAAAGACAAATTGCTGCTTGTGTATTATTTTAATATAATTTTTATTTAATTATGTATTACTTTCGCACATAATCTATTGAAGGCTGACAGGGTAGAGATTATCTGTAATGTGAAGGAAGGTTCATCCTCTGATTTAAAAAATAGGGTATACTCTTGCCTTTATAAGGTAGTCTGGGAAGATACTATTTTGAATGGAAAAGTTAATGTAGAATGTAGAGCAACAAGTCGATCTGCATAATGACGACACCAAAAACTCTAAACATGCTTAAGCTCGAATGGTTCGACCCTACACAGGTCAATTTTATTCAAGTTAAGTCAGTTTAAATTAGGTTAAACGAGGCTTGATTTGATTAGGTTAGGTTAGTTTGCATTATGTCCGGTTCGGTTACACTAGGTTAGGTTAAGTCTGGTTAGGTTAACGTTTATATAGGTTAGTCACACTCAATTAAAATATTAAAATAAACTTTTCTTATTCATTTAAACCTTAAATGCATAAACTGCATAAGGTCGAAATGGAATAAAGTCAACATGCATAAGATCGAACATCGACATTATGAAACTCGATTCTGGTTACGTAATTTGAGAGGTTAAATGAGCTTTGCGGTGCAATTAAATTCCAACATTCTTTAAAAATTCTGTTTGGGATTGTCTAAAAGAATCTTTTTTTTTCTTTCAGCTGTTTTATGGCTGTTATTATTAAATTATACGTCGATATTAGCAATAGAAAGGAATATTAACAATGAACTACAGTAAGTCTCATTGCACCCAAATAGAAAAGAAATTATATGTACTTTTTCTGAAAAAATTAAAGCTTCTTTACCAATGGAATTCAGTGGATTCAACAGAATGCAAGTTTCTCTTAATTTGTAAGGATAATTTGTTTAATTTGAACGAAGCATATCATGATGGAGATGAAAAACAGTAGTTTAAACTAAACCAACTGTGTTCAGTATTTGTTCTCTGAAAGAACATTTTTCCGTGTGTTAAAACGATTTTACTTTATTTGATTATAGAAAGAACAGTATCCCAGATTCCTGTTTTCTATCTACAATATTATTATTATTATTATAATAAAACAATTCTTTAAATTTATTGGATCACCTGAAGATCAGGGTCTGAGCATAATAATTATTCTTGTTTATTTTTCCAATAATTCTCTTCTGATTTATGATTAAAGGGTTGATGATGCTATCACATGTTCTCTCCCATATGCGGTAATACTGTATGCGAGATGTGGATAAACTGAGAGAAGTATAGCGTTTTAAGTGTATTTGTGGGACGGAAATGTAATTTTGTTTATATAAACGAGAATTTTGATAGTTTATAATCTATATTTTCAATATGTTGGCGAAAGGATAGTTTGTCATCAAGTACAAATCATAATTTTCCTTCAGTGACGCGCGATATCAAGGTGACAATAATATTGAAGTCTTGTATTAATTTCTTTTTGTGATTAACGTTAAGTTTGTTTTGATTTTATTTAAGGATAATTTATTGGCTCTACTTACTATTTCGTTCATGGATGTGAGATCGCTGTTTGAGTATATCAGGGAGGTGTCATCCGCATATTGGAAACCTTTCCCGTTATGAGAGTTGTGAAAGTCATTTATGTAGATCAGAAATAGTAGAGCCCAAAACGCTTCCTTGTGGAACTCCATACGAGATTTTTAGTTCGGCGGTGGTGACGTTATCATATTTGATGTATTGGCTTCTCTTGTATAGGTATGATTTAAACCAATTTAGAGCAACGTTATTTATGCCATAACGAGATAATTTATAAATAAGTACAGCATGTCGTGAAAGAGTGTATCAAAGGCGTTTGAAAGATCCATAAGCAAGAGGGTAGAAGACTCTTTATTAGTAAGGTTTTTATATAGCACGTCTAATACGGCTGAAGTCGTTTTATGGCCCTCTCGAAAACCAAACTGATATATCGATATGAAGCCATTTTCCTCGAAATATTTCGAGAGCTGCGTGTACACAAGTTTTTCAAATTTTCTTCCTAATGTAGGTAAGATGGATATAGGACGATAATTCGAAGGTAGTGATTTGTCTCTTGATTAGAATATTGGACAAACTGATACCTTTTAAGTATGTCAGGGAAAATACCATGACGGAGAGACGAGTTGAATAATACTGATAAAGGGAGATATAACGTATCTGATCAGTATTTGAAGACAGCGTTTGGCACGATTTATTTTTATTGGTGAAAATAGCAGTTTTGACATCTCTGTGAGAGCTAGGAGAGAAGGGGAAAATATGAATTGGGAGATTATAAAGATATTCTTCATAGTTGCGTGTCGAGGGTGCTATGAGATCAACTGTATTTTTCCCTGCGGTAGCAAAGTACTTATTTAAATGATTAGCTATATCTAATGGGTCGTTGTAAGTGGTATTATTTATTGTTATATTTGTGGGAAAACAACTTTGTTCTTTCTTTCTATGTAAAGTTTCAGTGATAAATTTACATTGTTTCTTAGAATCACTTTTATCTTCCTCAAATTTATTGTCGTCGTACTTTGATTTCGCTTTTTTGATTAGGATATTTAGTTTATATTTGTAATTGGTGTAAATTTCTTGGGGTATTGCGCCTTTTCTGACGTGTTTACAGATTAATTGAATATTGAATATATCGTATAGTATGTCTGAGAACTTAATAAATTTTTCATTTATGTCGTAAGCCCATTCGAGAACTTCGGACCTATAATCTATCGATTCTAAGTTCTGTCTCAGACCTATATTTTCATTTATTTTTCTAACTCTTATTTTTACGCGATCTGTCGGGATTTTATGACCTTCATTTAACGCTAAGACACAGCCGACATGTCAGAAATCCGCAGCAGAAGTATACTGGTTGTATGGTTTAGATTACTTTTACATCATATATGGTCTATTAAGGATGCGTGCTCTATAGGCGTTGTAACACGTGTAGCTCGCGTAATGGCTGTGCAGAAGTCATATGTTACCATTTATGAGATTTTATGGTCTGTGTGTATTATTACATTTCAAGAGATCAGAATTGGAGTCGCCCAGGAAGATTGCTTTATGCTGTTTTATATTATTATGATTTGAAATAAAGTCAATATTTTCCAGAAAATGGATAAAACCTCCATTTGAAGGCAGGTAGATACCAATTATATTTAAATTAGTATTTTCCAGAGTTATATTAAAAACGTAGCATGTTTCAATAGAGTCGAATATTAATGTAACAGCAATGATTTGTGTACATGGAATCGATTTATGAATCTAAATTAAATCCCTTCCCCTCATTTTCCCTTTTGACGTCTTCATTCGTGATTACAATCCTCATATGTCGTGTTTGCGTTCTTCTCCTTGGGTGGACCGAGTCTAGAGGCTTCTATGGTGTCTGTTGGTTTAGCATTTATTCGAAGGTTTCTTCGCAAAACCTAGATTGTTTAATGCTTCAGATCTTCAATTTCGCTCTCAGCAGGTGTCTCTGGCCCACTAATTACCATAATATTCTTATATTGGGCCTGTTGGAGGTGTTCTATTCTCTCTTCTAGTTCCTCTGATTTTTACTGGAAGGTTTCGACTCTCTCCTTATGCTCAGCGGATTCTTTCTGCAGGAGTTCAACTCTCTGGCTGAGGGATCCAACTTCCTCCGTGAGCGTCCGTGTTTCTGCTGTTCACTGGTGTCTTGCACCACGGCAGCATCACCTGTGGAAACAGGTGGAGATGGGAGAGATGTGGCACAACCGCTTGTGGTTCAGCAGTGGGGTATGTCGCTCTGGGTAGACGACCTGGCACCTTCGTTCGTGGCATATTGGTGGGAGGAGTTTAGGCGTTCGCTCCTCTTTGGAGATAGGTCGGTAAACATACGGTTCTTGCTGCCTTTAACCATTTTGATTTTGATTACTAAGATTTCTTATGAAATTGCTACTTTCCTGGTTGTGAGACCAAATTTTATATATATATTATGTAGATCAGGTAATTTAGATCGTGCCTAGAACACTGGGGTTAGTTTTACATGCAGAGGAGAGAAAGCATCAAAATCAGAACTTTCACAACTTCACAAGCAAGCAAAAACAGGTTCTTCCTCGACGAAGGTCACAATAATAATTAAATTTTTATTGATAATATTTAAGAGAAAAGAACAATTTAAAACATAGTAATTTGTTAAACCAAAAATTTTTAAAAGTCGGTATTAAAAATGTACGATTTTATTTTATTAACTTTTTCGTTTTGTTTTTATTTCTTTAGATCAAAATTTCATATCCGCATTTAAGAACTTCTAATCAGAAAAGAAAAAACACTTAAAACTAAAATAGCTAATATTAAATTTTTAAAATTGATTTTTTGCATGAAACAATAAAGTAATAATGTGCAATTTTTTTCCAAAATATTTATTTTATGAAGAAATTTATATTTGTATTAAAAAACTTTCAAAATATTTTTTTTTCCAAAATTATGTTTTGTCGATCTAGGAGTATGAGGTGGCAAAAACGCTTTCAAATACTTTAGCGATGTTCTATCAACACAAACACGACCAAGATGATGTCACACAAGTACGACCAAGATGACGTCACAGCGAGAGACTACTTTAAAGCACGTCCTTATGCTTTGCCTCACGCCTCAACTTAGTTACAAGGACTTCTCGACGCACCTCCATCTCTCTCTTCGAAGAATGAGTGACACGAAAGCCATCACCATGTGAACACCATTTGTGCAGGCCCCATTTTGGCCTGGTGTCAGTCACTTAACTTTATATAAAGACTAATCATTACCTCTCGCGTTATTAATATTGAAGTCATTATTATATTGAAGTCATTACTCAAGTGTACATCTAACTTCGACTGTAAACAACCAACTTACATTTTGTCTCATTCCTAAATCATTTATTTTGTTTAATAAAGGAAGAAAACTCATTCTATCAATCAACCTAATTAATAACATTATTTGATCTGAAAGGATCACGGTCACTCCAGCCTTATCATTAACAATCAATTAACCATTATTATCATTATTATAGTGCCAACATTACCCTATAAAATGGTAACTAAAAGTAGGACGAAATTTAAACTAAAATTAAAGTTTCGACTGAAATTAACCTAATCAATTTTTTCTAAAGCGCGCGCTAGCGCGAGACTTTGAAAGATTATGTACAAGAATTTTTCATATTCGAGAGAGACAATTTGGAAGGAGAGAAGTTTCCCAAATGTGAGAATGTCGCGCGAGAATTTTGTAGATTCTGCAATCTAGGACAGTACCGTGGATAAGAAGCTTCTGGAAATGACGAATTGTCTCGTGCTTGCATGTAGCACTCACAGTTTTGCTCCATGTACCGTACCTATAAGTTTTAAAAAATACTGTATTTCCAAGTGACGTTTGCAAAGTGGATGTATATCAGCAGTAATTGTGAAAATAACAAAGACGAAAGAATTAACAGAGTGCTGTTCTTGAATCAAGGATTTTTCCAAGTTGCAATAGCAAAACAGTTTACGATACGCTGTTCAGACCACCTTAGCACGTTCCTTACAAAAGCAAACTTCGAAGTGGAAGCAAAGGGGCGAAAACCAATCGAGAAGACAGACTTCTAAAATTCAATTACCTCAAAATCTTAAAACATCATCATTAGATGTTCGTTCTGAGTTATGGATGACAAGTGGAACTATTGTGTCAGATCGTACTGTTAGAAGGCTAAAGGAATATGGGCTGAAGAGCTTTAAAGCAGGAAAGAAACATTAGGTGTTACAGGTCAATCGCAAAACGAGGTTGCAAAGGGCAAAAGATCATGTAAATCGGACGTCTGTATAGACTAGGTTCCTGCGCTTTGGTCTCATTAAAGTAACCTTGAGGTAAGTCAAGCAAAGTCTGAATGTAAGAAATGATTACGTTAACCTCAAATGTGTTTTATCTATTCTAAATCTGCCATTCTTTGATACCCAGTAACTCCGGTTTGCAGATTTTCTGGCCATCTGGGACCACCAAAGTAAGATGATTCCATAGTACCAACAGTGAAATTCGATGGAGTCAGGATTATGGTCTAAGAATGCATGCTTTTGTCAGACACTGCAGAACCGTTTCCATGTGAGAAGAGAATGAATTGTACCACCTATACAACATTCTAGAGGTATGTTTGAAGCACTTCAGGAATAAACTATTCCCAGATTCGATACAGTCGAAGATATTACCAAGAATTGGCTTGTGAAGGAGCATGTTAAATTAATCAACTGGCCTCCTTAGTTTCCTAATCTAAAGCCTATCAAACACCTATGGGCAGTTCTGAAGAATCGCATCCGAAAACACCAGTGTTCATGAAAATCTGAGCCACATGCAATGACACAGGAAGAATGGGACAAAATTGGGAGTACCACATGCAACCACCTCGTACACAGTATGTCCCGAACAGTTAAAGAAGTCGTAAAAGCGAGAAGAGGAAGCGCAAAATATTAAATACCAAATTTTCAATAAAATTAATATTGTGAATATTTCACCACATTATTACTTTTCTTTGTTCTTCTGAGCGCAAATTCAATGGGGTGCCCATTACTTTTGGCCACGATTATGTTTATATACATACATACACACATATAGAGAATTGAGCAATTCAGACTCCCGATTCCAGAATCAGTATTTTTTTTACTAGTTGGAACAGGAATCGGGAACTAAAATCATAATTCTAGAATGAAAGAAGAATTGGGATCAATCCTAGGAGTGTTGTTTTAAGAGGGAATTGCGAGTGGAATCTTTTTCTATATGGTCGGAATGTGGCGAGTTAGGACAGTGCGGTATAAATATTACGATGTATACAATGAAGAAATTAAAATAGAATAAGCATTTAAGTAATTGTTAAAACAAACAGAATTCATTGTAGTCAGTTTTGCAATATCTGCTTAAAATTCCGTGTGCCGATAAATTTCTATGGTTCAGCATCGCTTAGTCCGGCAGTGGATTAAATAAATTTTAAGGTGTTACACTGAACGTTTCATTTTTTAATATTTCTTTACTGGAAAGAGTAAAAACATCTACCATTGTGTGTGTGTATGTGTGTGTGTGTGTGTGTGTAATTTCCACTTATACAAGGCAGTGAGTTATCAGTACTTTATCTATATAAGTAAACCGGCGTAAAATGTAAAACTTAAAACCGGCGTGTATTTGAACCATGGAAAAAATTTCTCGCGTCATCGACAACACATTCAAATGAGCTGCAGCGTATATCCCCAAACATGACCCAGCTGGTCAGCTCTGCTAGGAGACGAGATAAGTAAGCTCTCTTTCAATTATTATTGTTTTAACTCTTAATAGTTTCTTAATAGTTATAATGCCGGAACTGCAGATGAGAACTTTAATTGGAAAGAGAAAAACAATTTAGTGGCAGGGGGAGGGTGTTGAAATTATAGTGAATTCCAGGGGTCTTACTTGAAGTGAAATTTAAATTTATCATAAATTGGTTAGCTCTCCTCCGTACAACATACTCCGTACAACATACTCCGTACAACATACCCCAAATGCCATCTTTTGTGATGGCATTAGGAAGCTTGTAGATCGCTGGACTAAGTGAATTGAGAAACAGGGAGACTATGTTGAGAAGTGATGTTTATAATCTATCGGATGTGAAAATAAAATTGTGAAAATAAAAAGTGCGGATACTTATTGGATTACCCTCGTATAATATATATATATATATATATATATTATATATATATATATATATATATATATATTATGTTATTCTGTTACACGACAATGCGCGCCCTCATACCGCTGCAGAGACTAGAAAATGCCTTCAAGAACTTAAATTTGAAGTTCTCGACCATCCAGCCTACAAAAGACGCTTTGAGAGGTCAGCGATTCCAAGGTGATGATGACCTGAAGGAGGCGGTGTATGACTGGCTACGCACACAGCCAAAAACATTCTTTTGTGATGGCATTAGGAAGCTTGTAGATCGCTGGACTAAGTGTATTGAGAAACAGGGAGACAATGTTGAGAAGTGATGCGTTTATAATCTATCAGCTATGAAAATAAAATAGTGAAAATAAAAAGTGCGGATACTTATTGAATTACCCTCGTGTGTGTGTATATATATATATATATATATATACACTCGGTGGTGTAGTGGTTAGCGTCGCTGACTACGAATCCATCGGCCCCGGGTTCGAGACCCGACGGCAGCCGGCGCGCAGCAAAACCCAGCTGTTCATCCTTCCACACAATAAAGAAAGTGGTTGGTAGATAAATGGGTACCCTAGGTGGCCTAGTGGTTAAGACGCTGGGCTGCTGATGGGGCGTGGTTCAGATTCCACGTTAAACTGTAGGTCTAAGGTGGAGTGAAAAGCTTGACCTTCGTCAGAATGAACAATTCGGGCGGAAGCTAACCAAAGGTGTGTGTGTGTGTATATATATCAAAATGAAATGTCAAAACAAACTTTGTTTCCTAAAAGCCTGAAAGAGTTAAAAAAAGAAAAAAGATAGTTAACAAACAACTGTCTTATGTAGTCGAAAATAAAAATTAAAACTTTCTCCTGTTAAAGGTTGTTTCGAGGAATTGGACAATTTTAACATGAAAAATTCTCAATAATATTTATTTCGACAAGTTGTCTGAATCAAGTCACAAAGACATCAATTTATTTCCAAATAAATGGCAGCAAATGCGAAGTTGTTTTCATTTTTAACGAAGAGGATGTTTACATATTTTTACTTGAAAATATAGTAAAAAATTTTTTATTTCAGAACCAAAATTTACATGGAAACAAATGTAAACGCGCTTTTTTAATAAACCGGAATATACGTGGAATATAATAGATATATATGTATGATATATACAGGGTGGCCAACAAGTCTCAATCTGTTATAATTACAGCGAAAATCTATCTATCGGAGCTCACGTAATCGATTACGAAGGAAAAATATATTTGTAGAGATGGTTATATTTTGCACTTTGATTAATCAATAAATATTTCTAAACTTATTATAAACTTTTTACTTTGATTTTTTTTTATTTTCTCTTTAATTGTAACCGATTGGGATTTATGGGTCACTATATATATATATATATATATATATATATATATATATATATATATATATATATATATATATATATGTTGGTATTGCAAAATTAGGGATTTATAAATAGTAGGATTTATAATACGAATTGTTACATGATTGGAAAACAAAAGTTAGAATATAAATTTCACGTAGGTGTCAGATGAATTTAGAAAAACTAGGGCGTGATTTTGGCACGAAGCTAGAAGAACAAGTTTTACTGTTCGTACTTGTAATATTGTTTAACCATTAAGGAATAGGAGTAGCAGTCACGTGATGCCCACCTCTCCCGTTTCGTTCAATCCTGTATTCATGAGTGTTAAGTCAGTACTTGAAATATATATCAAAACAATTTTATCTTGTCAAATAAGTCAATAAGTTAATTAAATAATATAAAACAGAGAGGAATTTGTAAACTTCATAAAATGGTGTACGTAAAAGTTGTCTAAGTGCCAGATTTATAAGAAAGATGACGAAAGAATAATTTACGGACGCAATATAAAAACCCCAACTCACGGATAAAAGGGAAAAAAGAGAGTGCAGCGCAAATCATGCCGTCAGTGGAGAAGAGTGTTATAGATTGTACACAACCCATCCGAAGATCTTAGCTCCCTTGTCATTTTCATTTTAATATTTCCACTTGTGCCCATGGGAAATGGGGTCCACTTTTAAGATGAATTTGAGATATTAAATTCTATTCATTTCTCTCCTGGGCCTTTGTGGGGGAAACTTTCTCTTCGGGTCCAAGACCTATTCTTGTCCCACCGTAGGCTTTTACTCATGTCACGCGCGAGGCCTATCCCGTTTCTTTAGGCCTACTTGATTTCCTATGAAGGTTTATCTTCATTTATTAATTATATAACGTAAGTGTAATCTAATTTAACCTGTGAGAAACATAAGATTAGAAATATAAAAACTTAATTATGTTTCATAACAACAGTTTAAAGGTGTATTTTGGAATCAGAACGATAAACACTGTTAACCTACTTTGGTGCAGTTAAAGTTTGAACGTAAAACAAACCGAAGAAAACTAAATAGATGATTACGTTACGATCCTTATTGTCGTGCATTACTTTCGTTAACAACCCACCCACGAATAGGTCAACGGAAGGGTCACCCACCAGTGACCAACTACAGGGGTCACCGGGAAGGGACGTCACGGGAGAGAAAGCTGAATTCAACAATATGGAATATATATGGAATAACAAGCCTGAGCACGCGTGGGTTTTGGTTAATACAAATTTCCCACACCAGGAATCAAACCTGGGACCTCTTGAGTCGGATTCGTGAGTTACCTCGAGACCAGGGATTAACACGTAAAACACCTCTGGATGCGAAAGCGTTATGCGTTTCCTCAGTTGAGGATGAAATATATGGCAGGTTTTGTTAGCTTTTACCTCGCCGTAGTGTGGTGGTAACGATCAGGACTCCTACTCAAGAGATCCTGGGCTCGAATCCTGGTGGGGGAAAATGTTGTTTTTACATATATACACGAGGGGCGGTACGAAAGTAATGCCTCTTATTGTATTTACGAACTGAAAAATTAGAGGCACTACTTTCGTACCGACCCTCGTATATAATATAATATATATAATATATATATATATATATATATATATATATCAGGGGCGGCTTCTTAATGAATGCAATGCATGCAATGCATGCGTAAATAAAATACTCAATGAATTTAAAATTATTATTTAAGTTAAAAAAATAAAGTTAAAATTATTATTTATTATTTAATCTCTTGATGGCAATTATTATTTAAGTTCATCATTTAAATGTGTTCTAGTCGATTTTTTTATAAATATTCAGTTTTAGGTTTTCATTAAAAATAGCTTAAAGATTTTTTTTATGAATTTATTTACTGAAAATCTAAACTGAATACAATATTTATTTTCCACAGGAGTAAAAATCACCGATTCGAAATAGAAAACAAAGGCGTAACCCGAGCCAAAGGACGAGCAATATTGACCTTTATGTACAAGTAGTTGAAATAACAATTACTTTCTCCGTTATTTTCACATTTTTTGGAATGCATTTATTAAAATTGTATTTATGAATGTAAAAGTGCATTAATATTAGTAATATTCTACATGAAAATGAATAAATTAACATGTTTTAATGATATCACATTCTGACGGCGTAATCAATCTGAGTAGTGATTTCACGAATAATAAAACAATGGAAAAAGAATCTTATGCTTTTATTTATAAGAACTATAATTGCATGGTGACTGTAGTTTGAAAATCAAATCTGCAAAAAGTGGCATCATTTTCGATTGTAGAGTTACCAATTAGCGCATTTGTTTAATTTTCCAACTTAGTTTTACTTCAGACTTAATGATAAGTTGTGAATTTGTGATTAATCTTTGTTGATAGCGTATTAACTTTTTATCTTTTACGTACAGTGATGCAAATATTTGTGTAAGTGACTAATTGTATAAATTATTTATTTAGATGATAAATTACCCCTTTAGCAATGGCTGACGATCCAGATTTTGATATAATTCATGAACTGAAAACGAAACCATTTCAAACGCTCACTTTTGATGAAAAAAAGCTTCTAATACGTAATGGAAAGCCTACCCCAAAAATAAATTTGACCAAAGTGAACAAAGGATTTATAAGAAAATTTAACTACCAACTTATGATAGTGTCCGTTGGTTGTGTGGTAGATATAACAAACAAACTCTACTGTTGGCCATGTATATTATTTTCAAGAGAAAATTCTGTGTGGAGCGAAGTGAATAGAGGCTACGAAGATTTAAATAACATACATACGGCAATTTCACGTCACGAAAAAGCAGTAAGTCATATTCAAGCACATTTTGATTTGAAACAATTTGGAATAAGTCGAATTGACTTGGCACTTGACAAACAAAAGGAAGTTGCTATTAGTAAACACAATGAAGAGGTATTGAAAAATAGAGAAATTTTAAAGAGACTAATCAGAATAACGTGTTTATTAGGAACACAAGAACTTGCATTTCGTGGTCATGATGAAAGTGAGTTATCTGAAAATAGAGGAAACTTCATCGAGTTTGCCCATTGTTTAGCTGAGTATGATGAAAAACTGGAAACGCATTTAAAGGGTGCTACAGTTTTTAAAGGACTATCTAAAACAATACAAAATGATATAATAGACTCAGTAAGTTCTGTACTTTTACATGAAATAAAAATGAGCTTGCAAAATGCAAGCATGTTGCAGTTCTTTTGGATGAAACTTCCGATGTTAGTTGTTGTTCACAACTTTCTACCGTTGTGCGTTACGTCAATGCGAATGGAAACATTTGTGAACGATTCTTAGGATTTACTAATGTAAGTGAAGGTAGAAGTGCTAACGATATATCCGCGTTGGTGTTGAAGGAATTAAATGAGTTGGGTTGTTTAAAAAAGTTAGTCGCGCAATCATACGATGGTGCTGCAGTTATGGCAAGCGAACTTAATGGTGTTCAAAAAAAGGTAAAGGATTCTGCCCCAGAAGCTCTTTTCATACATTGTTACGCTCATAAGCTTAACCTTGTATTAAGCCAAGCAGTTTCACACATTTCTAAATGTAACTCATTCTTTTCAATGTTAGCCAGTTTATCATCATTTTTTAGCAGCTCTACAAAGCGAACAAACTTGCTTGATAGTATAGTTGGCAAACGCTTTCCTAAGCTTGCTCCGACAAGGTGGAATTACTCTTCTAGATTAGTTGAAACTGTCAAAGAGAATAGACAAAGTTTAAAGAGTCTTTTCGATTATATTCAAGAAAATCCAAAGATGTTTGATGATAAAACAAAGAATGAAGCAAGAGGTTTATCTGTAGCGTTGGACTCTTTTGATTTCAATTTTTTATTGAGTGTGTTTTCTAAAATTTTTCCATTAACTGAGTATTTGTTTAAAATTTTGCAAAACAAATCTATGAACATCATTTTTGGCTCGAATACGGTTGAAATCACAATATCCAAAATTCAAGAAATTAGAGATTCGATGTTCGATGAAATATGGAAAACCGTTGTTGAAGATTTTGGTTTTCCTTCCTCAAGAAAAAAAGTAGCACCCCAATAGAGACGAGCTACCGACAAGTCTACTTTGAACTTTGTGATAATATCATTGAGCAAATGAAAGAGCGATTTAAGTCCCTTAAAAATATGGAATTCTTAGAGCTTTTGGCTCCCAATAAAGTAAAGCCCTATGAACTATATTTTCCGGAAAAGGCTTATCAATCTTTGAAAAGTAACTACAGTTCCTTTTTCGATTTTGTTCTCCTGAAATCAGAATTAACTGTCTTATTCTCTCACAAATTTTTTGGTCAAAATGATATTCATGAACTTCACAAATATTTACTGAACAATGAAATGATTGAAGTATTTCCGGAGATACATTCATTTATAAATTTAATCTTAACTTTGCCAATTACAACTTCGTCCGTTGAAAGATCTTTTTCGGCGCTAAAAAGAATAAAAACTTACTTAAGAAATACGCAAGAGCAGGCAAGGTTATCGAATTTAGCCTTAATTTCAATTGAAAAGTCTTTCCTCAAAAAACAAATGGAAAAAAGAGAAGACTTTTATAACAAAGTCATTGAACAATTTTGCAGAAAAACAAGAAGAGCCGAATTTCAGTTTAAATAATTTTAGGAATTGAACAAGGTAAGTAATAAATAAATGCTTTAAACCAATAATATACAATTTAATACTGTATATTCCAGTGCTTCATGTTTTTAATAAACTGGTGGTATCTTGTAAGTCATAATTGTCAATGTTTTATGGTTGGGATATGGGCATAAATTTCTCAAACATTATTTGTTCATAATAATTATTCCTATGCTTTGTACTGAAGTCATAGCATTAATATAATATTGGTTCTATCCTCGGTTACTACATAACTCATAAGAATACCATAAAAGACAAAATACAGCTTATCTAATATGTACTACACTGTAATGCATGTGACTGCATGCATAAGTAAAATTACCACGAGCCGCCACTGATATATATATATATATATATATATATATTAGTGATGGGACGATGCATCGCAATCGCGATACAATCGCACATTTTTTACAATCGCAATCGCAATCGCATTTAATGAGTGCGATTGTTGCGATTATGAACAAAAGATTTAAATCTGTACAAAAGTTGCTATGAAAGCTGCTCTTTCATGCGTACTTAAAGGAAAGTTTAGCTAACAACAATACGGAATAATAAATAAATAATAAATAAGTCAAAAACAGAAATGAAAACGGGTTGCGAATTAGTTGAAAACAGAATAAAAAATTGGTTTAATAATAACAATAAGTACACCTCTTTATTTGCTCTATGTAAAATTGGAATGTTAAAAAATCAAGCTAACCCTATGGGCTGGACCTTCCTCACAGACTGAACCAGGAGCTACATCGATACATATGTCACTGACTGTTTACTGGCCTCAAGTAGTGACGACGAGAGCGAGTCAGAAATAAACAAGACGTCTAAGGATATCATCGAGTGCTACCACAAAGAAAAGAGGATCGGGCAAGGAGATAATTCTCTGTTGTGGTGGAACGCCAATCAATCAAAATATCACCACCTTAGCATGTTAGCGAGATCCTATCTCTCTTGTCCTCCAACAAGTGTTCCAAGTGAACGTTTATTCAGTGGAGCAGCAATCATCTACGATGAAAAACGGAATCGCTTACATGGTGAGACGGCGGAGAAACTGCTGTTTTTAAAATATTGTCTACCATGTACGTATACAGTTCAAATATTAAAAAAATAATAAGAAAACAGTAAAATCACTTTCTAAAAGGGAGGAGGTTGGGGAAAGTGGTTGGTGGGGTGCATAACGCGTTGGGTCCTCGTTCACGCATCCTGGAAACGCACATTATGATCATGTGCGGCTGAAACGCGTTTAGGTATATTGTCTCTCATTTCTTAGTTGATAAAGTAATGAAGGATTCAGTACCAGCATCAAAAAAATCACGGATGGAGTTGGTGAAGCCATTGGTTGAAACTGGACTTTTCTCACAGACTGAAGCAGGAGCTACATCAATACTTAACTCCCTGACTGAGGTAGGTAACGCGTTTAGGTATATTTAAAGCATAAATGAGCGTTATGTGAGGCTAAAGCTAAAACATCGCAATCGCGCGCTTTTCAAATTCTGATAATCGCAATCGCAACAGCGATTGTATGAAATATGACAATCGTCCCATCACTAATATATATATATATATATATATATATATATATATATATATATATATATATATTAGTCATAAAGATAAGTTGAACATTTGTGTGAATTTTCGTCTGTGCTCGTTTTTTTTTTTTTACCCATTAGGTCAAACAGGTTATATATTTTAGATTTTGAAATTTTTAATCACTTTCGCCTAGGGCATGGTTAATTAATCAATTTTTGGAAAAAGTGATGAATGATGAAATGTTCTGATTAATCAATGATTAGCTGATTAAAAATTCTTAAAAATTAAATACTTCTGAAAAGAGTAAGAAAGAGCTTTATTGTTTCTGTTGCGCGAGATAAGACCGAAGAAAACATTTTGCTCAAACATTTAATTTGCTTTAGTTCAAGAAATCAGGCATGGGCGGATTAGACAGTTTATACATGCAAAAAGATGCCAAATTCAAATGATACATTACCTAATTTAAGGTAAAATGATGGTGAAATTATGAGGAAAATTAATCATTTCCCATCATTTTCTAAAAATATTTTTGGATTAATTAATGATTAAATTTGAAACAATGATTAACTGATTAATCAGAACCATGCCCTACTTTCTTCGCCCATATTAAGGTTGTGTGAAGTTCATGAGAAAGTTTGGAAAAAGCATTATTTTACTATACATGTATACAATTTCTTTTTAAAATTTCAACTGCATTAAAGTCAAGCAAGTCGTCCTTTATGCTACCACAGCCTAAAACAAATCACAGGGTCTTTTGAATTGAAATTCTAACGCAGGTGAAATTTGAAAAAATAATTATTATATACGATGAAAAAGCTTTTTCTCTAAATTTTCTCAAAGAACACCTCCCCCCTCCCTACATTAAGACAAGTGAAAGTGATTAAAAATTTGAAAATATGAAATACATACCTGTTCGACCCATTGGGTAATAAATGGTCATGTACGAAAATTTACAGAAATGTTGGACCAACTTGGGCATTCAGGAAGAGGTTAGACAAAATAATGGAAACACTCGCATTTTCGGTGCTGTATTTTCTGGTATAATTAATGGCGTTATATAATTTACTAAATTCATATGTAATTGCGTATAATATCGAGAACATCTTCTATTTTAATATGCTGATATTGGTATTTCGTGTTCTTGTAAAATAAATAAAAATATGGCGCTTGGAAAAACTGGCACTGACTGACTGTGAAAGAGGTATAACAATAGGAACCCATTTGGTTGGTGTCTCAGTATTAAAATTGGCGTAATTGCCCCTGTATCTTGAGGAACAGTCCCCAATAGTGATGTAGCGGATGTCATTTTTGTCACATCCGCGGATGCGGATGAGGATGTTTGATTTCAACATCCGCGGATGCGGATGTCTACATTTTCGTTATTTTTTAGGATATATTCGAGATTTGTTGTGTTTAACGTATATAATAAGTTATTATATAGAGAGAGCTGTAGCTATAATGTAGTATAATTGATTAATTGTACAATAATTGCTGTACTTTTCTCTGAACATATAAAATAATATCAAGCATCTAACTAATATAGAAATCAATTAGTGAATTCGTCTGCAAATAAATTCGTTATATTTTGTTGAGTTTCAGCCACAATTGGAAACCATAATTGTGTTACCAGGATGCGGGACGTGAACCCAACTCAAATGCACCCCACCGACCTCTTTCCCCAACCTCCACCCTTATAGAAAGAGATCTTTAATTAGCTTCATAACTATTTATATTAAGTTTAAAGTTTTATTAGGCATATTTATAAATGAGTAATTAAAATAAAGTAAACTAAGATGTTCATCGTTTAATGTTCAAACTTAATTATAGGAAGGTTATGCTTAAGGAACATTAATTTTTCTGCCTTTTCTGCTGCCAGTCTGTTTCTCTTTTCATCATATATTAATCCAGCACTGCTAAATAATCTCTCGCTTGGTACGTTTGTTGGAGGACAGGCTAAATGTTTCCTTGCAAGTTTACTCAAGTATGGATAGATATTCTGCGTATTTTTCCACCAACTAATAGGATTGTCACATGCAGCCAGGCGTTTTTCTTGGTGATAGCTCTCGATCATTTTTACTACATCTTTTGACATCGCGTAGGTCTCGTCATTGCTGCTTGACTCAAGAAACTGAGAGACAGATTCTGTGATAGATTTGCTTGTTGAAGGTGTTGGTTCTGTCACTGAAACTTTTATTCTTTTGGTGGGTGGCGAAGCGACAGATTCAAGAGATTGAAGCTCTTCAACTGCTTTGCCAAGTGATGATTTAACTCGTTCTAATGTACTAGGTGAAAATAACTTAGCTTTGTAACGTGGATCTAAGTAGGTTGCAAGAGAGTAACTTCATACAAGAACAGCCTCTCGTCTTGTCGCTTGCATCACTTTTGCGCACAATGAACTAGTTCTATTAATATAGTAGAATTTGATAATTTCCGCTTATTAATGACGTTTTATCTCAACGGTCCACATCCGCACGACATCCGCAGTCCAACGTGCGGATGCGGACGCGAGAAAATGTGCGGATGTTCCGCGGATGCGGATGTGACCTACATCACTAGTCCCCAACGTCGTGAATGCATGGAAAGAAATGAGGAAAAACTACACCACATAAGCATAATAACGTTCCCATTATTCTCTCCAACTAAGGGGTTCCAAAAAACCCTAGCCCCCCCCATTTGCAGCTTACATGTTTACTTATATCGAAATAGTTTTTAGTGATTATAAAAATATATAAAATTCTTTATTTATTGCAGGTATTAAAATTACTCTAGCTGATAAAGTGATAATATAATGGCTTCTCAATTAATTGGTGATTCGGAGAGGCAACGTGTGATAGATAGCATACGAGCAATAACATTTCGGGAAGCTCGTAATGCTGGAGCCACCTTTATAACACGTTCATGGGTTGCCAAAAAGTTGCGAAGAAGTGAGGACTTCGTCAAAAGAAAATGGAATAAAACTTTGGATGAATGTGAAATGGATACAATCAAATCTGGGCGCCCAAATTTGCCACTCTCTCAGGAAACAAAGGACATCATTGAAAGCGGTACGCGTAAGCAAAAAACAGCTGTGCTAAACTTTCTAGAGAGATCGAAGTGTTGAGAGGAAAGATCGTTAGTGTGAATCATTCGACTGTACCGTCATAGGCAAGGTTTAAAGCCTTGGCATGAACTTCCAAAGCCAAGAAAAACTCAACTTAACATCGATGACAGAATGTGGTTTGCCCATTATCTTGAAGATTGAGATGTGGATGATTTCATGCATTTAGCTGTCTCCGATGAATTTTTTGTTTACGTAACATGTCGGCCTAACTACCAAAGTGATCGAGTGTGGGCCACAACACCAGATGAAATCGATGACAATGAACATTATCGTGAATTATTAAAAAGTCCAGACTGTGTTCGTGCGTTTGTTTTGTTCACTGCAAAGAAGCTCATGTGGGTGCTGAAGCCAAGTGGTCAGAGTTGGGATGGACAGTATTTTCGTGATATTATTCTATCCCAGCATGTCATTCCTTTTCTAAGAAACCCAAACAATGTTATGGATGTCGATCAGGTCACACTTCTGCACGATAAGGCCCCCTGCTTTAAGGCATTAGCCATTCAACAATTGTTGCGGAACCATGAGATCGATTTCTTTGGAAATGAAGAATGGCCAGGAAATTCTCCTGACCTGAACGTCTGTGAACACATTGGATCAGTTATAAAGGACAAGGTTGAATGTCTCTTGTTTCAAGAACCTGCAGCAAATCGATTTTCGAAGGATACAATGACGCAACACATTCAAACTGTTTTAGCAAATTTGCGTAACGATCAAGATCTATTCACATCACTTTTGGCAAGCTACCCAAAGCGAATTCAGGCTGTCTTGGAGCCAATGGCGGGAACACCAAGTTTTAATTGTTTCTCATTAAATGCAGGATTAAATTCTCTTTTGTAAGGTATGTTTAGTTTTACTGTACCTCCAATGGTTTAGGGCGCCATGGGCTGGGGGGGCTAAGGTTTATTGGAGCCCCGTACAACCTTATTCGAGTTTTTGCGCTGGTTGGTGTTATGAGGGGCTTTAATACAATTCTTATAACATCATTTTGACTGATACTGGCTTTTTGCACACTCTTGTTTAGTTATGAACGAAGTCTGAAGCGACAGTCTTTGGTTCATGCTTTACAATTCGTAATAAGGTTCTTCTCTCACATTCTGTCAGGGTTGCTTTACGCACACTATATTCCTTATTTGATGTCCTTTTTTCATTTTCTTCCATGTATTCATAACCTTGACGACTATTCTTCGAGATACAGGGGGCAATTATGTGACTTTTAATACTGAGATGCCAACCAAACTGGCTCCTACTATCATGCCTCTTTCGCATTGTGCCATCTTTTCCAACCGACATATTTTTATTTATTCTACAAGAACAGGAAATGCCAATATCAGCATATTAAAATAGAAGATGTTCTCGATATTATACGCAATTACATATGAATTTAGTAAATTATATAACGCCATTAATTATACCAGAAAATACAGCACCGAAAATGCGAGTGTTTCCATTATTTTGTCTGAATCCTGTATATAATATATACACAGTATATATTAGGTTTTTCATGTTGAATAAAATATACCTTTTATTTTATTTTCGTTCTTAGGTTAGGTTCTATTTTAAAACTGATTCAAGGATGTATTTGGTAATACGTGCGGTATATATATTAATTAGTGCACATTGTCATTAGGCATTTTATACATAGTTTTGGCGTGCCATTTTAAGGTGGAGATGAACGTTACTCACGGATGTCGTGCGCGAACTATGAATGACCAAGAAACGAATTCCTGTTCTGGTCCGTTACGAGTGACGGAGGCATGCGAACGGACTGGAAAAGAGACCCACCCACCAGCTAATGAGAATTATAAAATTCTCGTGGTGTTTTCGTCAGTGAAGTGAATTAGAAGCAAAAATGCATTTCGTGTTAAAAAGTGTAACGTGTGGATTTAAGCTGTAAAATGTATGAAACTAATTTTGCGAAAGACAAATGTATAGGGTAGCCCATAAACCAATTTTAGGTTTAATTTAATCGCTGCAATCCTACAATAACTAATGGAACACCCTGTGTGTGTGTGTGTGTGTGTATATATATATATATATATATATGAGGATATGAGAGAGGAGGGGCGATAAGTTTGACCTTCATGAAATGAAGAATCATCGCACGGAACATTTGAAAGGTTGAAGGGTATACGTACGTACGTATATATATATATAATATATATATAATATATATATAATATATATATATATATATATATATATATATATATATAATTTACAGGAAAAATTTGGGAGAGTTTCAAACTGCGTTTCTTTTAATGTTGAATCGCTCGTAAAATGTGTCTCAGAATGATGGTAGTAAACAAACATCATAAAAAATAATTATTAATAAATTTTGCTATTTATTTCCATTCCTAAGATTCACGTATCAATACATAAAGTTAACTATCAAAACTGGGAAAGGTTTTAACAAATAAAATTCTATAGGTTCATAAAACTACGAAAATCCATAATGTATAAATGAATAAAAATTTATGGACCACTAACTCTTGTCAGCGATCCTTTAAAAAAAACTAACAAATTGGCCTTTCAGTTCAGAATTTGACTTTTCATTTTTCATAGAAGCTTAAATATATTCCCACGCAATCCATAGCTTGGCTCTATACACAAATTACATAAACATTGAAAAAGCATTCAATAAATGTAGGTTTCAGTAAAGCGTACGAGTATATTTGGTGCTCTTCCAATATGTGCTCTACCGCGAAACTGTGATCTACCATATTCCAATACCGTGCAGAGCTGGGCATTTGCGGCATATTTTGCGGTACTGCGGTACTTGCGGTACCACCGCACTACCACCCCGGGCCCCCATAACGCAGTACCGCAAAGGATCGCTAAAGTACCGCAGTACCGCTACCGCATTCAAATTTCCGCGTACCGGTTTGGTACCGGTTTGGTAGTGCAGCAGTACCGCAGTACCGCAATATGCCGCAAGTGCCCAGCTCTGCCAATACGTGCTCTACCGTGAAACTAGCCTTATAAGGCTAACTAACGAAAATATCATGACTTAACCTAACTAATCGTTAGGTCAACTATACGCCCTTGACGATTGGTTAGTTTAAGTCGTGATATTTTCGTTAGTTAGCCTTATAAGGCTAACTAAGGTACCTGCTGCTAATCCGAATAATCTAAGGTAGATCACGTATTGGAATGTAAATTTTAAGGTAGAGCACATATTGGAAGAGCACATATTTAACAATGATAAATTGTTTGATAGGTAAATTATGAAGTTTAGCGGGATGTCAGGATAGATATAGTTTATACGCACGTACATACGTACAAGCACGGACGCACGCACTCTCGTTCTAGCTTCCTATAAAGACTCGTTCGCGTATACAGTAACATCCTGGTTCTCTAAGCGCAGTTTGCGTACTTCAATAAAATGATGAGAAGCGCAGAGATGTGAAAAAAGAACATAAATTAAGAAGAATACAAAAAAGAACGAAGCTATTCACAGCGTTTGCTTCCACTTAAAAATATTACATTATTAAAGAACTAAATACTACATACCGTATTTCCCGGCGTATAATGCGCACTTTTTTTCCCCCAAAATACTCCAAAAATCACCCTGCGTTAAAATTAACTCGTTAAAATTGTACATATGAAGTGAGATAGGAGGTATATTTTTTCCTAAATTTTTATTTTCCTAAATTTTCTCTTCAAAATTAGGGTGCGCGTTATACGCCAGGAAATATGGTAACTGACTAAGATAGAATACAAAATGCGAAGTAAAGTGTGATACAGAATCTGTTAACACCTAAATAAGACTAGAATTTTTGTGTATATCCGGAAGGTTTCAAACTAAAGGCACGCGCAAAAAATCCATTACTGTAGTCCGTGCGTCCACTTAGGCACGCATAATTCTTTTTATTATTTTAAAGAATGTAGGTGTGTTAATTAACAATAGTTAAATGCCAGTGGAGTTCAAAGTTAATGTGTGCCTGCTGGTATGTTAGAATTTGGTATTATACCAAATTTTCTTCATTCAGCTACTTACAACATTTAAGGAACAGTTAAAGATGGCGAATAGTTAACTTAGTGATGATACAAAAACCAGCCCCCCACACACACACACACACACACACAAATGTACCCATCTCCGCATAAGCGAGGTACCGACTTTTTTTAAATCCATGTATCTAAAAGACTAATTAACATAACCTTAGTGCCATCGAACCGAAAAGGACGTCATAAGTGTCTCGGTCACAGTTGAGAGCTCGAAGGGTGTTTAAGTCATTAAATAGGGAGGTACTTGCTAATCTAATCTGACCTGACCTGACCTAACCTAGCCTAACCAAACCTTAACTAACCTAGCGTAGCCTAACCTAATCAAGATTAACATATATTTTTCCGACAATAAAAACGTTTCTGTTTTTTTTATAAAATATCTGTAATGTTCCGAGGTACCAAAAGTGTTACTTCACAGAAAATTACCCCACTACATCTGTGAATTATGACAAGCTCGACCTCACTTATACCCGTTGCCTACGGACGCACGCACGCACAACATAATCCGACAATAATTAATTAAAGTATAAATTTCATTTACGTTAAAAATAATTTTTTGTTTGTTTCAAGTTACGAAATTGTGTATTTGAAGTTCATTATTTTAATGAGTAAATTATCAAATATAAAAAGACATTCCATTCGGTGTTTTAGGTTTTAGGAAAACCTTACAACTTGAAACCTTAGTAACTATTAATTACTTTTCGCTTAAAAGCTTATTACTTATTTACTCCAAAAATTTCGTTAGAGTAATTAATGTAAGAGATTAGAGTGGACAGGGCGTGAATTCTTTCGTATGATATAATTTTTTGATGTAGCGTGTTTTTATAATAAAGCCTCTTAAACTCATTAATTCAACTCTATTTTAGTTGACATTTATAGGTTGTTACCAGCTATTTAATAATGCAAAACACGAACATTTTACATTACCGCGAAAGAATTTGTGGTTGTTTTTTTTAATAACGATTGAATTATATTTGTTTTTATAAATTACGTGTTTTTTGTTTTTTTTTGTGAAAGAATTTGAGTATCTTAAAAAAAAACATTAAAAGCAAAATGGCGTTAACGAGTCAAAAAAAAGAAAAAAAATGGAGTACGTTTATACTGTATTCGGTTTTGGGTTAGATTATAAGTTAGGTTAGTTAAGTTTAGGGCAAGTTATATTAGTTTAAGTTAGGTTAGTTAGGTTAAGGGAAAGTTATATTAGTTTAAGCTACGTTACATCGGTCTTTCTTACTTTCGGACCATGAATAACGAAAGGAGGGGTAAAGGTAACTAATCAATATTGGACTCTGAATATTCACCAAAATGTTCCATAATATCGATTAATTTTTATTTTATTTATTTTAATATTTAAGATGAAAAAGAGAATAAGAAACGACACGAAAGGGGTGTATAATTTAATACGAAAAGTGCGCATATGCCACAAGAAAGGTGCGTA
Source organism: Bathynomus jamesi (assembly GCA_023014485.1). Lineage (NCBI taxonomy): Eukaryota > Metazoa > Arthropoda > Malacostraca > Isopoda > Cirolanidae > Bathynomus > Bathynomus jamesi. Next base: position 48,191 of record JAJOZX010002546.1, on the reverse strand, counting down.
GTACATAATGTAATGAGAAAACCAAACATCTCCCGCGTAGCACCGAATCATTTATAACAACACATATGCGTAAGTATTCATAAGTTTGACATTTTAAAAAGACTGGATATTATTTTCATCCACACACACACACACACACACACACACACACATATATATATATATATATATATATATACATATATATACACCTCGGTGGTGTAGTGGTTAGCGTCGCTGACTACGAATCTATCGGCCCCGGGTTCGAGACCCGACGGCAGCCGGCGCGCAGCAAAACCCAGCTGTTCATCCTTCCACACAATAAAGAAAGTGGTTGGTAGATAATTGGGTACCCTAGGTGGCCTAGTGGTTAAGGCGCTGGGCTGCTGATGGGGCGTGGTTCGGATTCCACGTTAAACTGTAGGTCTAAGGTGGAGTGAAAAGCTTGACCTTCGTCAGAATGAACAATTCGGGCGGAAGCTAACCAAAGGTATATATATATTTTCCGACCTTAAGTCATTTGAATGCATAAACATTTGAATTCAGACTAAAGCATTATTTATGAAAAAGTTTGTCATTATTATTATTCTGTATGCACAAGACAGGGTGATACAAAAAGTTGTTTCCAAAAATATTAATGTAACAAGTCATTTTTGAGAAAACCTTTTGTGGATAACCCTATTTCAGTCGGAGAATGAAAGCGCATATAAATTTCTTAAATTTTCCAAGTGAAAGTAAACCGATTTAAAATAATTTAATAGCATACACGTTCCATAAACCTTTCATGGGATCCCCAACGTTTTATGTCGTCGTTTTATAAGTCATTTGAACATTTTAAGAAAACGATCTACAAAGAATTTCGTACAAACGCAAAAGATATAAAAGGATTAAGATGCCTTTAACAGGATACCATATTTTTAAGGATAAATATTATTACCCTGTAGAGTGTAGATGGACGAAATTAAAGACGAGTATGAATGAAATGAGACGCGAAAGGACGAACAGACGGACAGGAAAATAGGGCAGAAGTGAAAAAATGGCTCTAAACCCAAGGACGTAAGAACTAAATGAGGGATGACACATTCAAGGAGTGATATGAATAGAAATTAATTAATCAATTAATTAATTAAATGTAATAATTTTGAGTAAGAAATTGTCTACTATAATGTTTTTTATCATTTTGACAAGAGACGATAAAAATCAAGACAAAAAATTCACAACTTTCATAACCTCGTCATTCCAATAAACGAAATGCGTTTTTTCCAATAATTACAAAGGGTCACTCACGTGATATAATGTCTTGTAAAGAAATAAAATATGTATTAAGCGTCGATTGATTAAGTAAACACGATAATTCTAGAGTTTATTAATTAATTTAATACGAAGAAATTATTTCATTATTTAAACAGACATCAAAAATACTGCAAAAAAAATGTTTGTAATTCTATACATTTTCTTTGAGTCCTACTTTGGTAGTAGGGCATATATATTAATATTATGACCCTTCCGAGTTCGAAACCAACATATTTCAACCTTTATAACAAATATTCTATATGAACTATATAAAAAATATAAAACTATTTTCCTTTCAATTTAATTAAGTCGCACAATTTGCTCGCCATGAAGTTACATATACGAAAACGAACAGTTAAACTTACGATACATTTAAAACGAACTTCAGCCATAACATTTAATATCCTACCATACCTTACTTTATTTGCCGTCTGGTGTATCAAACAAAATTAATTCTCTCTCTCTCTCTCTCTCTCTCTCTCTCTCTCTTTTGTTAATATGAACTAAGACATCCGTCATCAAACCATGTGAGCAATGATTTATAGAAAGTGCTTTCTATAAAGGAAAAATCAAAACTTGATGTATCTTTTATGTTTCCAGACGTTGAGAGGAAGCACTGCCACTTCCAGTGTCCTGTTAAACGTCTTTAAATTATAATCAAATACTTAAAACTCAATATGGATATTGCACATTTTACGTCTGAGTTAAGGGTTAGCAAAATAGAACAGCGAATATGTAGCAAATATGTTCGCAAATTAAATTAAAACGGTAAATTTTCCCCCATTGTACGGAGGGTGACATAATTTCTCTCGAAATTCACAACGGAAATTACCATAATTTAATACAAGGACTCTTTTGTTACGTTTTAAAATTTGCTGCGCATACCCGAGTGCGCAGATATGGGAAAGAGCAGTAAACTTTCGACGAGTTTAGGTGAAAAATATAAGTGGAAAACAAAGAGGTAACCCGTATCGTGACTTTGCTACATTGTAGCGTCGTTTGCAGAATTCGCAACAGTGTTATCAGCATTCGGGAAGCAATTTTCTATGCATAAAATGTATTCGCCCGAGTTGTTTTGACATCTCATTTTTTACGTTCATTAAAAACATTTATGCTCTAAATAATAGATGGATAAATAATGGATGGATAAATAATAGATGAATAGCTACAAACAAATCAATTATAGTAAACCTCCCCTTTTATTGTTGTGATAAAAAAAACTTATTGAGGAGCCACCACGTTGCTTTTTCTTTTGTGTGTGTGTGTGTGTGTGTGTGTGTGTGTGTGTGTCAAAGCGAGCAGTTAAATAAGCATATAAATTACTAGATAAATAAATAAATGAACGGATAAATACAAAGATTAATAAAAAAATAGTAAATTGATACATAAATAAATAAGTATCATACATACATTTTACAGAGAGAGAGAGAGAGAGAGAGAGAGAGAGAGAGAGAGAGAGAGAGAGAGAGAATGTCATAATTTTATTGCCAAAAATATATGCAAAATTTGTACTTATAAATGAAACTGGAATAGAAAATAACAAGAGAATTACTGCATTTCTCATAAAGAGAAATCTAATTCATACATAAATCATAAGATGAACCAAATGGTATCACATCCCACTTAATTGACGACATTCCCATTTCATTCGACGACCAAGAATCCGCGAACGAGACTATTTAAGGAGGCAATTCTCAAATCGATCTATTCTCATTTAGTGACATTCTCATTAACAGATTCTCCATTTTGGTCGTGGTTAAGTTCAATTAGGTTAGGAAATACTGGCCATTCTCACTTGGCGTCTTCACCGTAAATACGAATGACACCGTTTCTCAAATCTGGATGTTTCTCTTTGTGATTATTTACGTATTACAACAGAAATACAGGGTGTTCAAAAACTCGCACTACAATTGGAAAATGTATTTATTTACAATAAATGCATAATTTACGTAAAATTTATTTATTATACATTTATTGTAAATAAATTTTCCAACTGTAGTGCGACTTTTTGAACACCCTGTATAATTACTAATTTGTCACATAGGAAAGTCTCTCTATTAAACATTGTCAAAATATAGTTTCTTTAATTCATAATACATATTTTTCATTGAAGCAAGTTATTTTGGTACTTAAAACAATTTCAAACCTTTCTCCTTTTTCATCATTGTTTAAGTCAGCGGTTCTCAAACTTTTTCTTCTTTTGTACACCTTGAATTCTTTCACGAGATTTTCTGGATTTTCGATAGAGAGAGAGGGAGAATTTTTACTTTCTTTACGACCGTGTGACTCATGGCCGTTTGTTGATCGTATATAAAATTAAAAGGGTTATATTTTTAGGACCCCTTCGCGTACCCCCCCTAAGATTCCCTCGCGTACCACTGGGGGTACGCCGTACCCCAGTTTGAGAACCACTGGTTTAAGCCATACTAAATAACATTAACTTCAGTTTTTTATTTTAATCTAAAAATTAAAGGTTATAAACACTTACAATTATTAAAAACAAAACTAAGCTACTTTGTCAAAAAATAAATAATTTATGTATAATCGGTTGTTTTATAAGTAGTATAACAGTCAAACAACGCACGCGCACACACACACACACATATATATATATATATATATATATATATATAATATATTATATATATATATATTACAGGGTGGGCCGAAAGTCTGGATCCATAGGAAAATATTTATTTTAATACATAAATTACAACAAATGGTAAATACTTAAAATGAATATCAACTTTAACTCGTAAATGCGTATCCGTGATACTGTACAGTAATTCGTACTCCAGTATAAATACTCAAATACTTTTTTATTTCAGCCCAGAAATGGCTTCGAATCTAACAACAGAAGACCGGGTAGAACTTGTACTCATGTACGCAAGACAGGGCGCTACACACAGAGAAGTTGCTACCGAATTCAATAGAAATCATCCTGATAAGCATCCAGTAACACATGCGACTGTTGGCAAGTTGTTTAAACGTTTCAAAGAAACAGGAAGTGTACATGATCGACGGCGTTCTGGTCGTCCAAAAACTGCAACTGATGAAAATACCTCTGCAATGGTATGTGAAACTTTAACGAATAGTCCAGTAAAGTCAACAAGAAGATTATCAAATGAAACACGCATCTCGAGAACGTCAATTCGAAGAATTATTAAAAATCATAAATTCCATCCCTAAGTGTCTCGATGTCAGAGGCCGCCAATTTGAGCATTTGTTATAATTTGTTGTTTATACTGGAGTACGAACCACTGTACAGTATCACGGATACGCATTTACGAGTTAAAGTTGATATTCATTTTAAGTATTTACCATTTGTTGTAATTTATGTATTAAAATAAATATTTTCCTATGGATCCAGACTTTCGGCCCACCCTGTATATATATAAATATATCTTTTAAAAGATTAAAATTGTTAAATTTTTAAAAGCAACAAATTAACAGATTAAATCAAACAAATAATTATCTTTCACGAGAAAAGTAAAAATTGCCTGAATCTCTCAACTACAAAGTCTAACTAAGCGTTACTTCAAAGGGTCTTCATTTCTTTGTACAAAAACACAAAGCCAATAAAGTATCATTGTCGAAATAAAAACCTAAATGATACAAATCAGGAATTCTTTTGATGAAACTATAACATCACATCTAATTTGGGCAGGGAATACATTTTTAACAGGCTCATAAAGCAACGGGAATTATTTTTAATAACTCCATATCAAAAGATAATTTCACACAAGTTCATCAAATCAGAATAAGCTAAATTATTATAAACTTAGAGAGAGAGAGAGAGAGAGAGAGAGAGAGAGAGAGACACACACACACACAAAGAGACCTACGCATACACACACAGACAGAGAGAGACACACACAGACAGACAAACAGAGTTATAACTTCCAGTACCTTATAGTTTTATATTGCTGAATATCTAACCTCGTATCGGTACATCTTCACGAAGGGGAAAATATAAATTTTTAACTTTGGAAGCAATGCTTATCTCATTATTATTATTATGATGATGATCACATTTAAAAGGTGTTTAAAAATAAATTGTTCCCTAATTCTCATTTCAGACTTACCAATTCGATCTGATTGGATCATCGTCGAAGACTACTCTCACAATGTAAAGGATGCAAGTAAGTAGTTTTATAAGAAGATTGAAAATTCGTATTCGTAGACCTGAAATAAAGAACAAAAACGATTTAGAAATGATTCTCAAAGACTCCACATAATGCTAAAACTTATTTCTTCTCTTTACTTAAGTTTAATGACTAAATATATCGTATTATATCATCAATGACAGTGGTAGAAGCAGCAACAGCAGCAATATATATATATATATATATATATATATATATATATATATATATATATACACACACACACACATACACTGCGTCCTCAAAAAGTGGCTACCTTTTTCACCGGGCTAAGAATACTACGCTTCCAAGGATAACTAAATAAAACAGAAATCATATTAAACCCTTTATATTGTTTTGAAAATTAGAGGTAGTTTATTTAAATCGAATGAGTAGTCTCTTTACAATTTCAACTTGAACAACATTTGTTAAAAAATAAAGTTGACAAGGAAGGTAATTAGAGATTTAGCTGACCATTAAAGAAGTTTACAACGAACAAAAACAAACTGAATAAAACATAAATGCAGCAAGGGTTCAATGAGTACTCCATTATTATCAATGATCAATTGAAGCCTTGTGCGCCACTGGCGAACTGCTGTAGAAACGGCGTCTTGATGTTGCTCATTCAATGTCTTTCGACTAAGGTCTTTCTTTGTAATTCTATGCACTGAACTTTTTTTTAAAAAACTGGTACCATTTGCAGTTTTCCGTACACTCAAACTTATCAAGTTATCCTTAAAATTGTGGTTTAATTGGCCAAGTGAAAAAGGTGACCACTTTTCAGGGGGGGAGACAGTATATATATATATATATATATATATATATATATATAAACCTTTGGTTAACCTTTGGTTAGCTTCCGCCCGAATTGTTCATTCTGACGAAGGTCAAGCTTTTCACTCCACCTTAGACCTACAGTTTAACGTGGAATCCGAACCACGCCCCATCAGCAGCCCAGCGCCTTAACCACTAGGCCACCTAGGGTACCCAATTATCTACCAACCACTTTCTTTATTGTGTGGAAGGATGAACAGCTGGGTTTTGCTGCGCGCCGGCTGCCGTCGGGTCTCGAACCCGGGGCCGATAGATTCGTAGTCAGCGACGCTAACCACTACACCACCATATATATATATATATATATATAATATATATAGGATCAAGTAAAGATAATCCCTCCCAACAGAAAAAGGAGGGACTATCTTTACTTGATCATTTTTTGGGAGGGACCATCTTTACTTGGTAAAGTTGGTAATACCGCTTTACCGCAATACCGCTTTAATTAAAGTCTTTGGATCAAGTAAAGTTAAGCACCCCGAACCTTTTTTAGTTAGCTTTATAAGGCTAACTAACGAAAATATCACGACCTAACCTAACCAATCGTCAAGGGCGTACAGTTGACCTAACGATTGGTTAGGTTAAGTCGTGATATTTTCGTTAGTTAGCCTTATAAAGCTAACTAAAAAAGGTTGGAGGTGCTTATCTTTACTTGATCCATTGTAATAAATGAATTTTAATAAATTTTGTTTTCAAATAAATCATTTTTTTAAAAAAAGATTCTCTTAATTTTTATCCTTATGTTAGACTGCTTCACTTTACTTTACTTTCTGGGAGGGATTATCTTTACTTGGTCATTTTTGGGAGGGATTTGCTTTACTATTGTGACCTGGGAGGGATTATCTTTACTTGATCCTATATATATATATATATATATATATATATATATATATATATATATATATATATATTATATATATATATGAGACGTCAATAGTACGAGGGTCGAACTCGCCACAGTTGCGATTTTGCGATTGTTCCATGAATGAATAGTTCAGTTCTCCCCTATCCACAGACAACTTGGTATAGCTAAATATCCTCCTCGTACGGTAAAAATATAGTTATTTTCAATGTATGTATTTGCGCTGTGTTCCCCTTGTACACAATAGTCACAAAGTTTAAATGTGTCTATCTCAAAACTGGTTTGGCGAGATCGCCCCTTGTACTCGCGACGCCTTATATATACTATATAACAGTATATATACGCAAGTAAAAAACATTTACAAAGATTCTCTTTTTGTTTAAATTCCTTCACGTAAATATATGTAAAGTTACACTTAAAAATTTGGTTGTAATTTCATGAGCAATGAATGCTTTTATCTCTTCAGGAATAAGATTATAAGATTAATTTCCATACACACTGATTCAGAATAACTTATGGAATTTCACAACGCATTATATAAGGATAAAGTGTAGATTTCTATGGCTTTTCAAAATGTAAAAAGGAAACGTAGTTCTCCTCACTGTGTATATTGAGATTGTGAAACCCATTTTTACCGGCATTCTACATTTTTTATTTACTTCTTAGTATAATGTACGGAGCTATTGAAGAATAGGGACCCCAGCCTTCTTTAGTTAGCTTTATAAGGCTAACTAACGAAAATATCATGACCTAACCTAACCAATCGTCAAGGGTGTACAGTTAACCTAACGATTAGTTAGGTTAGGTCGTGATATTTTCGTTAGTTAGCCTTATAAGCCTAACTAAAGAAGGCTGGAGTCCCTATTCTTCAATAGCTCCTAATGCACACGCAGCCAAATTCGAGGAAGTTTAATTTATATCTATGTATAATCAACATAATAATACGATACAAATTTTAAAATAACATATATAATTTAATCTTATGATAAGATTAAATTAAATTTGTTATTTTAAAATTTGTATCGTGATAGTTCAAAGCGAACAATAATTCAGAACCCATGATAGAAAATTACTTTTACTGACATGCCTTGGATCTTATTTCAAATTAATGAGGATTATTTCAGATGTTAGAATTTTTCACAATACCCAATTTCTTTAAGGATATCTCAAATCCCAATAAAAATTAAACGACTTGGGTGCTTGCCTGATGAGAGAGATTGATTCTCTTTCCAAAAGTTTATACTTTGTGGAAACTAAAATTTATTTTGAAGAAATATTAGTTATGTTGAAAATTACGAGTAATAAAATATTCATTTCAGGTATTTAGGCTACTTGATTTAATTTCTTCACAAGGAGATGCACGAGTTCTTAACAAATGTTAATATAGTATTTTATATACTGTATATGCACAAGTAGCATGTATGCAAAAAAAGGAACTAGTTTTCCATGGGGGCGTAGAGGTGGCTCTCAAACTTTAACTTTTTTAATCCCTTTAATCTCTGAAGGGTTCCATTAGTATTTTAAATCCGTTAATGGCTTTTTAATAACCGGAAAACAGATAGGGAATTTTATATTTACGTTAAAAATTATATATATATATATATATATATTAGGTAATTTCACTGTTCACCATCACCTTTGGCTTTCCTCCCATTTCATTAAACATCCCTGGTGAAATAGTTTACAACTTCTCTATCTTGAATGACGTAGAGCAGATTGTACAGCACCCTATTCATATCCCTGGTCGCCTTGGTTGGGCTGCTCCGACCACAGTCTTTTATGTTTCCTGTCCTATCGCTCCAATTCGGCCTTTGGATCCTCCCAAGAGTAGACGCCCTTGGCAATTTGACGCAGCTGATTGGGAGGCCCTTAGGCAGTACTTCTTTGATTTCCCATGGAATGACTACCGCTTCCGTGGCCGGAGCCCCTCTGAGTGTGCTCAGCGCATGACGGAGGTGATTCTCTCGGGCATGGTGGCGTACATCTCATATTCTATTCGTATTACTAATGTAAAAAAACGTTGGTTTAACTTTTCTTGTTCTAATGTTATCCACAAGACACCACAACAAGAAGAGGCTTTAAGAAGGTAATGTTGCCATCCAATTCCTATCTCTCACTTAGGTTATATTTTTGCCCAGAATCATGCAAAACCTGTTCTTCTACTCGACAAAAATTCCTTCATCCGACAAAAATGTGAAAATCTATACAATTCTAATTTTTCTTGCTCTTTCTGATATCGAGCTAAGAACCTCTTCAACAACTTTACTACTACTTCTTTACCTCCTCTTTTCGGTGCTGTTCCCTCATTTCCTCCTCCTTTCGACTAAATTATGTCGGAAATTAGAATCTCCTCCAAAGATGTTTCTTTTGCTCTATCTGGGTTCAACTCTAGGAAGGCGTACGGTCCTGATGGTACTTCTGTACTGACATTCTGTCTAGGCAAACTTTCGTCTTTGCCTTTCATCTGGTACTTTTCCTTCCTGCTGGAAGTTCGCCTTCATTCAGCTTGTCTCACAGAAGGGTGACCGCTCTCAACCCTCCAAATCGTCCAATTGCTTTAATTCCTTGCCTTTCTAAAGTTTCTGAATCTTTCCTTAATAGGAAGATTCTTAAACACCTCTCCTCTCACAATCTTCTTTCAGATCAGTATGGGTTCCGCAAGGGAAGTTCTACTAGCGATCTTCTTGCGTATCTCTGACTCTTGATAGTGTTCCTCAGGGCTCTGTCCTGTCACCTACTCTTTCTCTTTTATTTACCAATGATCTATTAACTCGCACTTCCTGTCCTATCCAATCCTCTGCCGATGATTTCACTCTTCACTTCTCCATCCGCTTCACAAAGTGTCCCTCTCAACAGTTACTCTGTTTCGCGTAGGACGGTTATGGTGCACCCGACTTCTGATCTATCCGCTATTTCTGATTGGGGTAAAGAAAACCTTGTTGCTTTCAATGCTTCAGAAACTGTTTCTTCATCCGTCTACTCGTCACAATCTTCCGCACGACTATACCTTCACCTTCAACAATACACAACTCAATCTTTCCACTTCTCTTAACATTCTTGGTGTTTTCTTTCGTGATCTTTCCTGGAATGATCACATATACCCTCTTTCTAAAACGACTTCTAAGAGGTTAGGTGTACTGTACCAGCTCAGCAGTTTTTCAACCCCACTTAGTTGCTGTCTTTGTACAGGAGTCATGTCTGCCCCTGTATGGAGTACGCTTCTCATCTGTGGTGTGGTTCAACCTACACAACTCTACTTGACAAAGTGAAATCAAAAGGTTTTCCTCTCATCAATTCTCCGCCTCATACTGACTATCTTTAATCCCTCTCTCTTCGCCGCAATGTTGCCTCACTCTCTCTTTATTATCCCTATTACAACAGACAGTCCAACTCTTTAACGTAAGGGTTAATTGGTATTTTCAATCTTTCATCTGCTCAACCGGTGAACTCTGAACAATCTTCCTTAATCCATCTTTTCCCCTGTCTATAACATTCAATCTCTCAAATGCAAAGTGTCCAAGCATCTCGAAAACCTTGGACCTTTATTTTGGCTCTTGTTTTTGCGGGCATTCGCCCTTGGCCTCTCCCTCCTGCATATACTGTATATATATATATATATAAAGACTAAAATTTACTTTGAAGAAAAATACTTTATGAAAGCTTGTTTTTAATTGTATTACTTCACTATAATATAATTTCATGGTTATTTTAATTTTTAGTTTGTTTTAACATATGTTTTAACTTCATATTTTTAACTATGTATTTCTGATTTCAGCAGTGATATTAGAAAATGTCAAAAGCTTCGAATATTAAATGTTTGGATATGGACTAGTTTTGTTGTTCCTTATATATATATATATATATAATATATTTATTATGAAGTTTAGAGGCTACCCAATACTCCTCACCGCCGTCAGTGTGCCTTAGCCATCCAGTCCGCGGGCACGCTTTGACCCGCCCACAACCTAAAACCAAAACTAATCCACAACCATAACCACAACCAACCCAGAACCCCATACCCAAAAAATATGTGGTTTTGCTATTATTATAATTTTCAATAAAAGAGAGAGAGATATAAAAATTACGAAAAGTATACATTACTACTTCCTTAGCGCTTCAAAGCAGTCTTGTATTGGTTTGTAATAGGAAATTTAGTAAAAAAATTTTTTGGAGTCCAGTAAAATAATAAACTGATTTAAATTGTATGAAATTAACATACGTAAAATTTAATTATTTGGAATATAAACCAGTAGTTGGAAACATGGAGAGAGAGAGATATTTGAAATGCGCTGAGGGCCGGAGTCATAGAATGCCCCAAAACAGTCTTGTAACAGAGTATTTAGAAGAACGTCGTTGTTCTGTTAAAAATGTAATTTGGTGATTTTGAAATCGATTTAATTTTGGTTTCCTCCACGATCCAGTGTTAAAATTATGAATTCGCGCTTGCTTTTCCTCGTCACTTTTATTGTTCTAACTAAAATAAACAAGTAAATAGTGGTAATTGTAGTAATTTTAATATTTCCTTCTTCGTTCAAAGATGTAACGGCCATGCTGCCCTTGTTGTGTTCATTGCCGGGCAGAGAGCCATCTTGAATAAAATCCAGAAATCAGTGTAAAGCAGCAGAAAGAATGCCGATAACGTAAAATTAAAGTAAATAAAAAATCAGACATTTCACAACATTTTGGTGGCAGTGTAGACCCATTCCAAATTTTCAAATTCCCATTCCAAAAACAGTTTAAAAAGTTAATTCGATATGACGCGTAGCATTTTCAAACCTTAACGAACGGAGTCTGTTTGGACGAGAGTAGAGTAGCATGCGAGGCTTTTTCACACAAAAAACAGGATGTTCGAAATACATTCTTTTTGTAATTTTTTTGTGTAGTTAAGATGTTTGCATATTAAATCATTTTCACAGCCCTAAATAATACAGTAAAATTACTTGTAATTTTAGTATGTATTTTCTGTAAATTAAAAAAAAAAAAAAATAGGATCACCTTATAAGGCTAACTAACGAAAATATCACGACTTAACCTAACGATTAACTGTACGCCCTTGACAATTGGTTAGGTTAAGTCGTGATATTTTCGTTAGTTAGCCTTATAAAGCTAACTAACGAAGGCTGGGGGCCCTGATCTTCAGGTGATCCAAAAAAATATTACCTGACACTTAAAATTATTTTATACAGTCCAATAAGATTATACGCTGTTTCAAAATTTTAAAGGTCAAATCAATTCATTTTCAATTGCTTGTTTTAAAGCAATTAGATTATTTTGTTCATTTTTATAATTTTACGTCATTCTAGTCCCATTTTCAGACTCAGCCTATTTAAATAGCAATACTTGCTGAAAAATTTGGATTCAATACAGCATATTTAGCGTGGTCGAAAATGTATTACATATATTCAGACATGAATTGAAATGATTGAAATTTGTTCGTGCAGTTCACTTTGGAATTCCTCGAAGACTATATCTATCTGTCTATGTTTGTAAGGGTATGAGCTTGCTTTTGTAAACTGGTCTTTTGAAAAAAAAAAAAAAAAATTCTTGTAAATAATCTTCAAAATTTTGCTGTATTGAATAATTTTGTATTACTTTTTTTCACTTTTAATTTAAGTATGCTGAGTTTTTTTTTCGTGAATTTCAATGCAAATTCTATAGCGATATTAACGCTAACGCGTTTGTGTAGATAATAATACAAATTATTTCATTACATAATGCAGTTTGGTCGGTTCGCTTACAAAAATTGAACATTCGCTTTTAATTATAATCTTAATTTTTCGATTGTGTAGTGAAAGAAATGTCTGAGCTATTGAAGAATAGGGACCCCAGCCTTCTTTAGTTAGCTTTATAAGGCTAACTAACGAAAATATCATGACCTAACCTAACCTAACCAATCGTCAAGGGCGTACAGTTAACCTAACGATTGGTTAGGTTAGGTCGTGATATTTTCGTTAGTTAGCCTTGTAAGCTCCGAAATGTCTCTCAGGTGTATTTTGTAAATTATGAAGGTTTCTCCCTGCGAAATTTAGCGTTGCAGGTTGGAATTGACGTATTAATTTAATTTTCGATATTTACATTTTAATTTTTTTTTATTTAATGATTATTTTTGGGTAGATGCGTTGTATTTTAAACTTTATTCGGGTTTACTCGTGCATTTAGAGCTTTAGATCGATTGGTAACCAAACATGGAGCAATTTTAGATTGCCGGTAACGTTTTTGTGGCATCTTGAGGACTCGTGTCGTCCACGCTGCCCGACGATGTGCTACGTTGGTTCGTTGTTGTCGTGAGTTGATGAGGCAAAGTTTTTTGTTTCCATTTTAATCTTTCGTATTTGATTGTATCGATTTTATTCCTGAAATTAGTTTCAACAATAATTTTGTAAATTATAAGTACGGTTACTATGTATGGACGCATTCCTATTCATATACAGTGAGTACTGGTTGGTTTTGCTTCTTCGATGGTATATATATTTCGTTCTTTTTCTCGATGTAAATACCATAAGTTATTTTACTGGTAATTAGGGCGTGATTCAAGTATCACAGAATTGCATAAATTTTTGGTCATTTTTTTCTTTTAAAATTGGCCAGAGCTAATTATGGTTACTGTTTCATGCGAAGTGTAGAGAAAAGTTTTGTAAATTAAATGTGAAAAGTGATAATCAGTAAGAGTACAAACTTTTAAATTTTTCTTCGAAATTCCAAAGGCTCGATTTGGAAGCAACTAAGTTGAATCCGGATTCCACCAGTAGCGTATAGTTGACCCGAGTAAGGTGATTGATCACTGACGAGACGAGCAAGAGACAGAAAAAGAAAAAGAAAAAGAGAGAGAGAGGATCACCTGAAGATCAGGGGGGCCACCATGTATTCTTGTTTTTTGCTTTACAGTACTAAATATTATAATAAATTAAACTGAATGCCCGGTTAGGCCAACTGTACGCCCTTGACGATTGGTTAGGTTAAGTCGTGATATTTTCATTAGTTTTGACGAAGATATCATTTGGTAATTGAGGCTGGAGGCCCTGATCTTCAGGTGATCCGAGAGACGGAACCGAATACGCAGTGGGTTGAGTGCAGGAGAGTTTAGAGCACATTTGGTCGAGTGGTATTTTCGGGCAGCCTTGGTCCCACTGTTTCGATGTTTGGCTCAACGTGCGTCTTACTACTCGGTAGGCAAACCACGAGAATTTGAGCAAGTGTTTAAGGCTTTACTGTCCATACAGGTATACAGCAGGTTCGTTGTGAAACCGCCTACAGCCAAGTGATAGTTTGAGCTATGCCATGTAGCTAGCCTTTTTAGCTGGACATAGTAGAGGAGCAACGTTCACCGAAAATAAGTTGAGATGAGAGCGACGAGAGAGTTCGTCAGCTCCTAGAATAGCAAATTCCGTCCAGTTCCGGTAGGTGGTTCCCCTTTCAGTATATCTCTATCCCCCTGATGCTCTTTGAATTGAACATCTTTTTTCGCCATGTTTTAGAGAGTGTGCGGAACCTCGACGCGTGCTGATGTGTTGCATGGTGATGCAGTCCCCTTGCATTCTACTGAAGTGAGCAGGAGAGCTACGGTTGAAAACTTAAAAGGTCTGTTGTCAGCTTTCGACGGACATAAAGACAGCGGAGAGCTATCTGAACTACGTTCAGAAACTGATGTACCCTGATAGTAACTATATAGCGATATAAATAATTTTTTGAATGTAAAGCGATCTTTGGATGAGGAATCGCTGGAATACATTGTGAACCTCATATTTGTTGTACACGAGTTTAAGAAAATTGCCCTATATTCTTCATGTAACAGCTTTGTTACAGGCAGTACATTTGATCATTAGTGTGAAATGTTATGTTATGCAAACGTACAAACTACAAATTATTTTTTCGATTTCCACGAAATCGTACAAAATATCAAATGTATAGAGTTTGTCATTGCACTGATTTATTGTCGGTTCTTTAAGCTTTTCTTTAAATTTTGGAAAAATTAGTTTTCCTATTGAAAACTTATTTCAAAAGGGGTGAGGTGAAAGTCGTGTATTTGTTTGTAATAGGAAATTTAATAAGGCTTTCTGGAGTGTAGTAAGCTGATTTAAAATGTAGGAAATTAACATGTGTAAAATTTAATTGTTTGGAATATAAAACACTAGTTGGCAACATGGAGAGAGATATTTGAAATGTGCTGAGGGCCACAGTCATATAATACCCAAAAGCAGTCTTGTAACGGAGTATTTAGAAGGTCGTTGTTCTGTTAAAAATGTAATTTGTGATTTAAAACTGATTTAATGTGGGTTTCCCCTAACTTCCAGTGTTAAAATTATGAAGTCACGTTCGCTTTTCCCCTTCATTTTTATTGTTTTAACTAAAATAAACCAGTAAATAGTGATAATTGTTGTCATTTAAACTTTCCTTTTACATTCAAAGATGTAACGGCTATATGCTGGAGTTGAGTCCATTGCC
The DNA here is from genome assembly GCA_023014485.1 of Bathynomus jamesi. Lineage (NCBI taxonomy): Eukaryota > Metazoa > Arthropoda > Malacostraca > Isopoda > Cirolanidae > Bathynomus > Bathynomus jamesi. Next base: position 32,636 of record JAJOZX010002546.1, on the reverse strand, counting down.
GGCCAAAGAGTTATCTTGTATAAAATTCAGAAATCAGTGTAAAGCAGCAGAAATAATGCAGAGAGTGTATAAAGAAAATTAAATAAAATTCAAAGACATTCCACTTTTTTTTTTAAGACTGCAGATAACAAGATTGAAGAAAGGAAATAAAAGTAAAAAACAGTTCACGGCAAGAATAAAAAAGAAAAAATTATTTCAAATAAAAGTATGTATCATTCAGAAAGAAAATACAGAAAAACAACGTTCCTCACCCGCGTCTACGGCCAGAAAGAGTGCGAGAGAACTAAAGCCAAAATAGCCACATAAAACCAGTTTAACTGGCTGAAATGGTTGAAAAAGCTAGTGTGACTGCCCTAAAATTATTAAAAAAAAAAAAAAAAAAAAAAGAAATTAAGCATGATTTGGCTGGGTAAACAGCTCATATGGGAAGACACCGTCATTAATACAAACTTCAACAACTATTTACCAGCCAAGATGACTAATAAACGCCTCTGTGTGTGTGTGTGTGTGTGTGTACAAACAATACTTTGTACTTGCCTATATAATTATGTATACATATACACTCATTCACGCAGGCCGCACAGACATTTTTCCCTGAAATACACTGGTCTATTCAGTATATATATATATTATATATATATAATATATATATAATATACGGGGTCATCAAAAAACGACGCTCTAATTTAAATTGCTTACATTTATTAAAGTATTTCAATTACAACACTGGTTCTACTGCCACAGCAACAATGAAGCACGGGAGATTATATTCGTGTGAAAACATTTTCACTATGTTATCCCTGTGCATCGAACACCATTTGCAAACGTCTACTAAAATTTTTCATAACCCGAGCTAGTGTTTCATCAGTGAGGCTCTCCACAGAAGCTGTAATTTCTGCCTTTAACTGTTCGACCGTATGTGGATTATTCCTGTACACATTGTCCTTAATGAATCCCCATAAGAAATAATCACATGGATTCAAATCTGGTGAGTACGGTGGCCAGGACCATCCAAATCCAAAGCGTCCAGGATAGCGATTTCAAGATGACCCCTATCATGAAAATGTTCACTAAGGAAATCAAGCTTGGCATTTGCCGTTTGTGGTCTTGCCCAATCTTATTAGAAAAATGTTTCTTTTCACACGAATAAAATCTCCCGTGCTTCATTGTTGTTCTGACAGCAGAACCAGTGTTGTAATTGAAATACTGTAATAAATATAAGCAATTCAAATTAGAGCGTCTTTTTTTGATGACCTGGTGTGTATGTATATATATATATAATATATATATATATATATATATATATATATATATATATATATATATTAAAAGTGGGTAAATGAGTAAAAACACATTCATAAATGTATTACAATAATGAAACGTGTGCTAAAGGTAATTGGCATGGCGTACTAATAATTTACTTATAATTTCAAAAAAATGCATAGAAATATCAAACCTATGATTTTATTTCGGGGGTGGCTGAAGCCCCCGTAGCCCCCCCTGTCTACGTCCCTGTATGTATATATATACATACAAGACTCCCGCCCACTCTGGATCAGTCAAGACAGAAAAACTCAAGTTCAAACATGTTTCCTTCAATCCACAAACGGGAATAAAAATGCTTTTACAAATTTTTACATTGAAATGAATTATTTAGAAATAAAATAAATATACAAAAATAAAATTACATTAATTTTTATTAAACGTATGAAAAATATAAAAATTTTAAATATTTTGGAGAACTTTTTTAAAGATAATCGGGTTTAAAATTTACTAAATTTAATATATAAATTGTAAATGAATGCACTTTTACGAAAAATTACATTATAATTGGAAAATACGTCGATAGATAAATTAATTTATTAAACGTATAAAAAAGTTTGTAATTAAAATTTACATTAAAATGAACTTTGAAAATAACAGAACGCGTCCGAACCAGCAAACGCCCAATCCGAACGCAGGCTAACCATAATTTCTCCACCGTGCCGCCGTCATATGTGCCATGCCGCGTCTTAAACCGCAACCGCAACCACAACCACCGCGGTTGGTTTGCGTTTGTTTTTTTTCTGAGGAACAGCCAAGTGAACCCTCAATTAATAATCATATCCTTACAAAATGAACATCAAATATAAAGCCAAATAATTATTTCGAAATTAAATAAAAACGCACGCTGTTTCACCAAATGCTTAAGTTATATATTATTAATGTAATGTACAAGTTGGTCCAAAAGTCCCTATCTATTTTGCTGAAATAATATGTTTATTTTCTTTTCTACAGGCCATAGTTGATGATGGGTGTACAAGAACGTGTGATGGTAGTAACACTACGTATCCAAGGGAAGAAGTTCAAAGAAATTCGAAAAAAATTCGAAAGAAGATTTCACAAGCCGGGACAGGACTTATGGACGAAGCAATTCGCGAGCTGGTCAATAAATTTCAAAGAACAGGATCTGTTCGTGATGAGGCAAGATCTAGACGTCCAAGTACCTTTCAAGAAAATGTCGAATTGATAAGAGATGCCTTTGAAACAAATTCTAGAATGTCAACTCGCACAGCGTCACGTAGACTGAGCATACAAAAAACGACTGTTCTAAGGATTTTAAAATCAACATTAAAAAAGAAATGTTACCATATTCAAGTGCTACTCGAGTTACACGAAGAGGATTATCCATGACGAGCCGCCATGTGCACAGAATTGATTGAAAAAATTCAAACCGAAAACTTATTAAACCACATTCTCTTCAGCGATGAGGTGACATTCCACACATGCGGAAAGGTTAATAGACATAATTGCCGTATTTGGGCTTGTGAAAAACCGAGTTCTACGAATGGGGGAGAGATTCTCCTGAAGTTAATGTCTGTGTTGGTTTTCGTCGTCGTCGTCGTTGGACCTAGGCAAGCTACGGCTTGGGACCGTAGCGCATCTATCCGGTATAGGTTAACCTGGATGATGTAGCCATAAGCACTGCCGCTGGTTAAGTGTCAACCAGTGATTATCTCACTAGCCGTATTGAGTCCGTTAGGCGAAACTGCGACAGTACCAAGGATGGAAAATATAACCCTTGGATTTCTATTATTTATTTGCAAAATGGACATGGTATTAGATTAAAATAATTATTTGAATATAAATAATTAACTGACAATTGTGATATATAATTAATTATGTTTACATAAAATAAAATAATACAGTATACATAAAATTAGTATTAATGTGGTTTACAAATGAATTATGATGGGTAACTAATTTAAAATGAATTTATAGCTATTCCGAAATTCAAGACGGTAAAATTAACATTTATCTTGAAACTAAAATAAGAGTATTCACTACACACACCCCCACCAGAGAGGAAGTTCAAAGAGTTCCGAACGACACAGATTTCCCCTGGACCTTTTTGGTAGCTACATGTACCTCGCTTAAGGTTGATTCCAAAAACGCAGGCTTAAGACGATCGATAGAAACCTTGTCGACCTTGGAACCGCGCTGGATGAGAAATGATTTGCGCGTACGTCGGAGAACTTCATAGGGCCCGTCATATGGACATTGGAGAGGCCGTTTTGGGACAGGTACACGAACGAAAACGTGGGTGCAAGACTGGAGGGCTGGGGAAACAAAGATGTTCTGTTGGCTAGTCAATCGAGGGGGAACAGGCTGAAGGGACTGCATGTGAGAGGAAAGTGTTTGAGCGAATTCCGTAGGATCACATGACTTATCCCCTGCAGTGAAGTAGCCACCTGGTAGCCGCAGTGTTGTTCCATAGACTAGTTCAGCCGCTGTAGTCTTCAGATCACTCTTAAATGCAGAGCGAATACCAAGCAACACGAGTGGAAGCTTATCCATCCAATGGGAGTCTTCGTGACACATAAGGGATGACTTCAGCTGGCGATGGAAGCGTTCGACGAGGCCGTTAGCTTGCGGATGATACGCACAGGTATGCGCATGTACTGTACCCAACAAGCTGGTAAACTTCTTCCAAAGCGAAGACTCAAATTGGTGACCTTGGTCAGTGATGACTTTTGTCGGCAATCCAAATCTTGATACCCATCCATGAAGAAAGGCTCTTGCAACAGTGTCCGCTTGGATATCAGGAAGTGGGATGGCTTCAGGCCATCTGGAAAAGCGGTCGAGACAGGTGAGCAGATAACGTTGGCCTTGAATCACTGGAAGAGGGCCAACAATGTCTACATGAATTACCTCAAATCGCTGGGATGGGGGCGGAAATGCGTCAAAGGGGGACCTGGTGTGCCTTTGGACTTTGGCACGCTGGCAGGCAAGGCACGTTTTGGTCCAATGTTTGACATCCTTCCGCATCGAGGGCCAAACAAAGCGAGAGGTAACCAGGTGTTGCGAAGCACGGATACCAGGATGGGAGGGCTTATGAAGATCCGTGAAGACTGCTTGTCTGTGACATGGAGGGACATAAGGGCGAATAGCAGCTGTTGATACGTCGCAATAGAGGGGCACAGACAATCCTGGCATACTCATTTTCTTGAGGGAAAGTGAGTGAGTGGAGTCTTCTCTGAGCAGGTCTTGTAGTTCCGTATCCTTATCTTGATCCTGTGCAATAGCATTCCACAGTGTAGAGCTGAGGGTAACAGAAGTAATCTCTATTCTTGAAAGTGCATCCGCTGGAGTGTTCAAGACACCTTTGATGTGGCGGATATCTGTGGTAAATTGCGATATATAATCGAGTTGCCTGATGACTCTGGGAGAGTGGTTACAGCTGTTTTTATTGAAGACAGTGACCAAAGGTTTGTGGTCGGTAAAAACACAAAACTCTCGGCCTTCAAGGAAATGTTGAAAATGCTTCACGTTTAAGTAAATAGCAAGAAGTTCACGTCCGAAAGCACTATAACGCGTTTGGGCTGGCTGCAGCTTTTTCGAGTAAAACGCGATGGGTGCTTGTTGACCGTTAATGGTTTGTTCCAACACCCCACCGATCGCAACATCTGATGCATCGACCGTCAGAGTTAGGGGGGCATCACTGATAGGAAATGACAGAGACAATGCACTATTGATAGCATTTTTGGCATTGTCGAACGCCTGTAAACTATTGCTACACCATACCAATTTCGTTACCTTGCGTTTGTGTGTGATCATAGCGTGTAGAGGAGCAAGAACACTGGCACAGTTTTTAATGAACTTGTGGTAATAATTTACCAAACCTAGAAACCGACGTAACTCACGCTGATTATTTGGCATAGGGTAATTTTTTATCACTTCACACTTGTCCTGAAGGGGGGTAATTCCGTGCTGCGAAATCGTGTGACCAAGAAATTCCAAGGTTGGCTGTGCAAACACACTTAGATGCATTAATAGTAACACCGTATTGTTCTAAGCGTTGAAAGAGGAGTGAAAGATGTTCCTTATGTTCCTCTTCCGTTGAGCTGGCCACAAGCAAATCATCGATGTAGGCATAAACAAAGTCTAAGCCTCTGGTGACCTCATCTATAAACCTCTGAAAGGTTTGCGCAGCATTCCGTAGCCCGAACGGCATCTTCACAAATTCGAATAACCCAAATGGTGTACAAACTGCAGTCTTGGGAATATCCGAAGGCTCTACGGGAATGTGGTGGAAAGCCTTAACGAGGTCTATTTTACTGAAGATAGATTTGCCGTGGAGAAGAGAAGTAAAGTCTTGGACATTTGGTACCGGATATCGGTCCGGGATGGTTGTCGAATTCAAAAACCGGTAATCCCCACATGGTCTCCAGTCTCCTGACTTCTTCTGGACCAGGTGTAGGGGAGAGGACCAACTGCTTTTGGAAGGTCTTATTATCCCAAGATCTATCATAAGCTGGAATTCCGATTTGGCAGCTTTCAGTTTGTCCGGGGCAAGACGTCTGGGTTTTGCAAACACAGGGGGACCTTTTGTTGTAATGTGATGGGTAATGGTGTGCTTAATGGTATCACCCATCTGCATCGGTTGAAGAATTCCTGGATATCGCTGGAAAAGGCACTCGTACATGGAATTAGGGGGAACGAGGGAAAGTGCAGAGTTCGAGGCGTCCGGAAGGACAACCTGTTTGGCAAGAACAGAAAGCAGTGTGGCCTGGTCGCATAAGCGTCGCTTGTCAAGATCCACCAGGAGTTTGAAATGCTGGAGGAAGTCAGCGCCGATTATGGGATGCTGCACTTGAGCACAGATGAAAATCCACTTGAAGGATCGGTGAAGGCCCAAGTTTAGTTCACGCGACTGAGTACCGTACGTGGGTATGCGTGAACCGTTAGCAGCGTATAGAGGCGGAGATTCCGAGTGCGTATGACCAGATTTTTGAGGGAATACACTGACTGACGCTCCGGTATCGACCAAGAAATTGACACCAGAGTTCCTGTCCTTTATGAATAACAGGTTGGCAGTGCGAGTACTAGACGCCATTAGGACTCGCTGCTGGGGTTTTCCGACGAAAAATTGCAAGGGGAGATGCACTTCCTAGCCTTCTTTCCAAATTTAGAGTGGTAGAAGCAGATCTTCCCGGAACTCGAACGATGCCTCTTCGTAAATCTTGACCGAGAATGGCTTCTTTGCCGTTGATTTTGTAGCAGAGAACAAACGTGGTTGAGTTGTTGACTTAACTCTTCCACTTTCAACTCCAGTTCCGATTGTGTGTTCACGTTGTTGACCGGAGCTGTGTCAATCTCCACTACTTTGTCGGCAGTTTCTGCTAGTTTATCAACTGGAGTAGCAGGATCCATAGTGGCCAAGACACGCTGAGCTGATGGAGGAAGTTTCTGCAAGAACAACTGTCTAAAGATGTCCTTATCGAAGGTTTGTGCGCGTTCGCCTAGAGCGCACTGCATAGCCCTCAGCATTTGAGTGGGCTTACGGTCTCCAAGTTCTTCTTTTGAGATTAACTGATGTAGTTTCTCACGCTCGGAGACAGTGGTGCGGCACAGGATGGCAGACTTCAGATCGTTGTATGGGTCCTCACTCGTGGAAGTAGACACGATGACGTCACGGACTTCAGAGATGATGCTCGCTGGTAGAGAGGACAAAACATGATCGTATTTTGTCCTGCTAGCGGTGATCCTTCCCAAGTTGAATTGTGATTCCACTTGGTGGAACCAAATAAATGGATCACCCGGCCAGAAGACGGGGAGCTTTACGCTCAAGTGGGAGATGGCACCAGCGTCGTCAGGCATCTTCTCCTATGCTTGCTGACGTACAAGCAAGACGACAAGTTACCAACGAAGGAGTGGAGGTTGAGACGAGTGGAGGTTGAGACGAGCGCAGGCACAGAGCGCACGGGCAGGGGTGAGGGGCAGAGGGCACGAGCGACGTTACAGTCTGGTCCTAGTCGCTCGGGTGAAGGGGGTGATGGGCACGAACGACGTTACAGTCTAGTCCTAGTCGTTCGGGTAAAAGGGGGGAATCCAACTCCGGGGTCACCAATTGTTGGTTTTCGTCGTCGTCGTCGTTGGACCTAGGCAAGCTACGGCTTGGGACCGTAGCGCATCTATCCGGTATAGGTTAACCTGGATGATGTAGCCATAAGCACTGCCGCTGGTTAAGTGCCAACCAGTGATTATCTCACTAGCCGTATTGAGTCCGTTAGGCGAAACTGCGACAGTACCAAGGATGGAAAATATAACCCTTGGATTTCTATTATTTATTTGCAAAATGGACATGGTATTAGATTAAAATAATTATTTGAATATAAATAATTAACTGACAATTGTGATATATAATTATGTTTACATACAATAAAATAATACAGTATACATAAAATTAGTATTAATGTGGTTTACAAATGAATTATGATGGGTAACTAATTTAAAATGAATTTATAGCTATTCCGAAATTCAAGACGGTAAAATTAACATTTATCTTGAAACTAAAATAAGAGTATTCACTACATCTGGTTAGATGTGACAAAATCAAAGATTTGCGGACATTTTTTCTTTGCAGAAACTACGGTAACAGGGCCAGTTTATCTTGACATGCTTCAGCAATTTCTTGAACCCCAGCTTCGTTCAGATGGCATTCTCGACACTGGTGTCCTTCATCAAGATGGAGCTCCATGTCACTATGCAAACATCTTTCGGGCTACCTTGATGAGCTCTTATCAAATCGCTGGATTGGACGTGGTGGAAACAGGCCCTGGGCAGCAAGATCTCCAGATTTAACACCATTAAACTTCTTTGCGTGGGGCTTTATAAAGTCTGAGGTTTACAAAATAAGAATTACAGACCTGCAGAATCTGCGAACCCGCATTGTCGTGGCAGTCGCTAAAATAACCCCAGAGATGCTTAAAAATGTGTTCCGCAATGCAGTGGACAGATATGAGATTTGCTGATACACTGATAGTGCTCACGTTGAACCTTAGATCTAAGCTTGGTAAATAAATGTACATCTAATTATGTTACTACATTTTTATCCCAAAATACTATTATTTCAGCAAAATAGATAGGGACTTTTGGACCACCCTGTATTTTAACGGACTTATTCCCAACAAAACTTTTGCCCTGCGAGTCTACAGAGTAGAATGAGAAATTAAGATGGAAAAACTACAGTTGACAGCTCAACTATAATTGACAACGGTCATCGTTGAAGGTCACCTAAGCGAACATCTCGATTGCTTATTCATCAGAGACCCCCTAGGGTAGTTTGGAAAGAAAACAAACACCTTCTGTTTTCCTTTCCTCCACAGTGATATATATATATATAAAAAATGGTATAAGTAGTCCATGCAGATGAAGGACGAGTCTGATCAGTTTTGGCACTCCTTTGTCGTCTCAAATGAGTCAAGACTCCAGCAGTTTGCTTCAGGAGGACGAATCTGGGTATGGATGACCTGTATCGATAGATTAAATTCCAAATTGGTACAACCCCACTGTGAAAGTCGGTGATTGTGCTGTTATGGTGTGGCCAGATATTTTGCACCCTTAAAAAGCTGACCCTGTGTTCGTCTTAATTCGCGAGATTACACATTGGATAAGAACCTCCTGCCTTTGTTTCGGAATGGAAACTTCACCTGGAGGGCTTCATGTTTCAAGAGGGCGATACCACATGTCCATTCCACTCCTTTAGGAGGGTGTTCATTTTATTCTGTCTGGGCAGTGTATTTTAAATTTTGAACGGCACATTGATTTACAGTCATATTTTATTATAATTTAAATGATACAAGGAATATAATTATCAGAGCTGGGCAATTGCGGCATATTTTGCGGTACTGCGGTACTGCGGTACTACCAAACTACCAAACCGGTACCAAACCGGTACGAGGAAATTTGAATGCGGTAGCGGTACTGCGGTATTTTCAGCGATCCTTTGCGGTACTGCGTTATGCGGTACCGGTTTGCGGTAGTACCGCAGTACCGCAAAATATGCCGCAATTGCCCAGCTCTGATTAATTATAACTTACATTGGTCTACCTTTCTATATTTATTGATGCTCAACGGAGTTTACAGGTCACATAAGGATTATAAATAGAAACGACTTATTATTGCTACATTATACACTGGATTTTGTTTAAAAATAGTTGAGTCACTTTATGTATTCGCAAACATATTCGTTATTTAGTTGTGTATCACTTGTTATACAGCTCCAGAAATTCGTCACAAGATCATCGTCTAGACTTGTGCAATGAAAATATCAATGTCAAACAAGAAACAATACCGTGAATGCTTTGATGTCTGTCCAGATTCGACTCAACACTAGCTATTTGGATTTGTTTCAGGAAATTCGCGATGCATCGGTCATTAAATGGGAACAGCCTCATAGATTGATATTATTATATATAATGTTGTCCATCTTACATACATCAACCCACTGTATGGCTGAGACTATCGAGAAATCGGTGTTCAGCATAAACCCGATTGAACCTTCTTTGTTGAGTAGTTATAGTACTTGGTACTTTGCAAATGAAAATGCTCCTTGTAAATAATCCGTTTTCATGACTATCTGAATCATGGGTTCATCCATTAAAAGTCCGTTATTACCAACCTTAACTGGACCACTTTAACCAATCCTTGGGATTCTTGGGACAGTAATACGCTAATCGGGGTAGTTATGGGCTTGTTAAACTCTATTTTCAACGTTATACGTCCCTGTTTTGTAAAGATCATGTGTGTGCAGGCGTCTGGGCAGTGGTCTGACGTTATATCGAAAGCGTAAACACTAGCTTTGTTTATATAGTCTTCCACTGATATACCTACTTCTACATCGTTACATCCGTTTGTAGATAAGAATAAGCTGTGGAATGCCTTTGAACACAATTCGTCAGCCAGACTCCTTACTGAGCAGACGCATTCTCTGGGCTCTCTGATATGGTTTCTATTTTTGAATATTGCCGATTAATTTACTTTTGGAAAGTTTTGAATTTTATATACTTGCGTTTATATTAACATTGTTATAGTTAAGTAACTGAATATTAGTGGGGTTTTAGCGATTTAGAAGTTTTCATCGCGTGCCGGCTTAATTTAACTTAAACTTGTGACGGTTATAAACGTTAACTACTTTAACTTGCGCCATGCCGTCGCAGAAAGCGTCGTGTGCTAGGTGTGGGGTTAATCGGTGGTATACGGATTTTAAGGATTAACGGCGGTCCTATGGCGATTACCGAGAGATCGGTTTGTTTCTTTTGTGGGATAATCTCTAGGATCGCTCCATTTTTCAATATTAAACATACTCATAAAACATATACCATTTGAAAGCTCACATTTTTCTGAGTCTAAAAATGTCGTAATCCAAAAGTATCAATAGCAAATAAAAAGTAACTACAGGGTGTCCCAAAGTCTCCATACATAGGGAAAATTAGCACTTTTTAGCAAAATGTAACTTTATTTACAAAACATTCTCTACATGATTGCCATTTCTTTGTAAACACACACGGATGCGTCTCTCCCACTCATGGTGAACTCGTGTTAACACATTTGGTGTTATGGACGTAATGTACCAGGAAAAGATACAGAACATGGATCGCCTAAAGGAACGCATTCGAAGTGCAATTACGTCCATAACACCAAATGTGTTAACACGAGTTCACCATGAGTGGGAGAGACGCATCCGTGTGTGTTTACAAAGAAATGGCAATCATGTAGAGAAGGTTTTGTAAATAAAGTTACATTTTGCTAAAAAGTGCTAATTTTCCCTATGTATGGAGACTTTTGGGACACCCTGTAGATTTAATTAATTGTTTGACGCGTGACGTCATTAACTACATTATAAAGGTTGGCTAAGTTATAAATCTTCAGTCTGTGTTGTAAGACGGTCTTTTTGGTAATTGTTACGCTAACCTAACCTAACATGAATGTTATTACATTATCATTTGTATAATTTAGAACTCGGGGGTACGGGGGCGGAGCCCCCGTAAAGAACACGCATCACAAATTTATCGGTAGAGGGTTTTATATTTAAACCTAGTTACTTTTTATTTGCTATTGATACTTTTGGATTACTACTACATTTTTAGACTCAGAAAAATGTGAGCTTTCAAATGGTATATGTTTTATGAGTGTATGTTTAATATTGAAAAATGGAGCGCTCCTAGAGATTTACCCTTTTGTGATTTAAGGGAAGAGATAGTTGATAAAAAACGTAGTGTATTCGAGGTGACGGAAAGACTTGGAACGCTTGATGAGGGCAGGGGTAGGGACACAGTTGACGAAGGCCGAACCTATACAAACGTTGAAGACGTTAGTAATTTGAAGGGTGAGGTGAGGAACCTAGTTTCTAGTATAGGTAGCTTATCGGGAAGGTTAGACAGAGTTGAGGAAGGGGTTAAGGTTGGTCCGAGATTAGTAGACGGGGAGGGATTTAGAGAAGTTAAGGGTGGAGCTAGGCCACGTACGTTAGGTGATAGGAATCCCCCCTATCGAGGTTTCGAACCCTTTCGCCCAGCTGGATAGGGATGTGAACGAGGGGGAAACTATTTTATGGGGACTCCTTATGCGCCATATGGATAAAGAGTTCGTTGAAGGCAATCCAACCAAGAGGAGGAGGGTCTGTCCACCAGGGGCCAGGGTTGATAGAATTAGAGACGAAATAGATAGGATTGATGTTGCCTCCCGTCACTCGATGTTGGTGACGATGGTAGGGGGCAACGACTCGTATAAGCCCGATACGAGAGTGCCTGACCTTTTGGAGAGATATAGGGGGTTAATTAGGTCCCTGAAGGCAAAGTCATATAGGTCTTTAGTTCTAGGTATTACCCGTAGGCACGGTTTGGGTCTTAGGATTACGTCAAAAACAATATTTTTCAATACTAAACGAGAAGAGATTTGTGCTGAGGAAAATGTACCCTTAGTAAAGCTGTGGTCAGAATTTAGTGATCCTAGCCTTTTTATAAAAGATGGGGGGTGCATTTCAATGAAATAGGGAATGCTAGGCAGGTAGGATAATCGATAAGAACGTTTGAAAGCTGTATAGGTCGAAGCCGTCTATAAACGTTGTGGGTCCGGGAAACGCGGGCCCGACGTGAAAAATAGTTTAAAACGCCGATCCGTGGTAAAAAATAATTTAAACGTCTTTTATTGTAACGCGCGTAGTAGTAGGAATAAAGTGAACGAATTTAAGGCGATAATTTATTTCGGGAACTAAGATATAGTTGCTATAACCGAAACGTCGTTCAATACCGTGACTCGGGACTTGTTGGGGGAACTTGATATAGCGGGTTTTAAACTTTTTACTAATGATAGGTTACATAGGATTGGTGGCGGCGTTTTGCTGTACATTCGTAATTCCCTTAGAGCTATCGAGGTTAAGATAGATTTTCCAGCAGTAATTAATATGCGTTGAAGTTATGGAGCGTAGTATTAGTTTTAATTTTTTTGTTTATAGACCTCCCGTTCAACCCCTCGATACCGATATTAGATTTTACTCACTTCTTGGTAACTTTATTCATAATCGGAATAGTATAATTGTCGGAGACTTTAACTGCCTTAATGTTAATTACGAGACTTTTACTGGTACGATGAGGGTTTGAGACTGAGTTCATGGAAGATCATTTTAACGACAGATGGTTACCGAACCACCGCGCGGTGACAATATCTTAGACGTGGTGGTGATGACGAACGACGATAATATAGTCGAAGGTTTAGAAGTAGGTGAGAGTTTGGGATGTAGCGATCACCAATTTATTAAGTTTAAGCTATTGATAGAAAACAGTAAGAATTGTAACGCAATAGAAGTCCCCGATTTTCGTAGGGCTAATTTTGATAGTTTTGCGGACAGGATGAGAGTAGTGGACTGGGATAATTTATTCATGGGTAATGACGCAAATCTTCATTGGGAGGCGTTTAAAGAAAGTTTTATGAATAACGAAAGGGGGAGTATTCCTCGTAGGCCCAAGCGCGCTAGAAATCATGGTAGGCCCAAGTGGTGGACTAGGGAAATAGGCGAGTTCATAAACGAGCATAACAGAGCGTATAGACTTAATAAGCGCAATGGCACAGTAGCTAACTTTAATAGATATATCGAGCTTAGACGTCAGGTTAAAAGATCTGTTAGGAATGCTAAGCGTAGTTTAGAGCTACTTATAGCTGCTGATAGTAAACATAATCCCAAAAAGTTTTTTGAATACGTGAATAATCGTAAACCGATAAAAGATAACATAGGCCCTCTAGTGGACGTTAACGGCGCTTTGGCTTCCGACGCTCAGGCGATGGACGGTATTTTTTAACAACTTTTTTTGCGTCAGTTTTTACGGTAGAAGACGTAAATAATGCCCCCGACGTGGACGATATCGTTCCATTTAGTAGCGAGACTATTTTGAATTAAATAACTGTTTACGAGGGTGAGATTGCGCATTATATCGATACACTAAAAGTGAGCAAGGCTCCAGGCTCTGACGCGCTTTGTCCCACATTTGAAAGACGTTATCGTAGGCCCCTTAACAAAAATTTGTAATAAGTCATTGGAAGCGGGGATTATTCCTGAAGACTTCAAATTAGCTAACGTTACGCCTATTTTTAAAAAGGGCGACCGCACAGTAGCTAGCAATTATAGGCCTATTAGTTTAACGTCAATTGTCGGTAAACTTTTGGAATCCGTAGTTAAGGATCGTATCGTCGATCACTTAGAAAGTCGATTTGATTAATAGTAGTCAGCATGGGTTTCGACGCCATAAATCTTGTTTAACTAATTTGTTAGAGTTTTATAACGTAATCGTGCGCGAATATGATACGCATAGAGCGGCTGGCGTTATTTATTTAGACTTTAAAAAGGCGTTTGATAAAGTTCCGCATAGAAGATTAATTGCGGAGGTTAAAGCTCACGGTATACGCGGTCAGGTAGCTAAACTGGTTAAAGGAATGGCTTCGTGCTAGGAAACAGAGGGTCGTTGTTAATGGTAGTGAATCGGGGTGGTTGGATGTAGGTAGCGGTGTCCCTCAGCGTTCAGCGTTAGGCCCATTACTATTCGTAATCTACATTAACGATATAGATGTAGGCTTGACCAGTAACGTGTCAAAATTCGCGGACGATACTAAAATAGGCGATAAAGTTGTTAACGTGGAGGATAGAAATAGGCTCCAAGACGATGTAAATAGGATTATGGAGTGGACGGATAAGTGACAGATGCAATTTAACGTAGACAAATGTAAAGTTTTGCATATAGGTTCTCGTAACAATAATTACACGTACACGATGGACAATAGATGGTTAGTGAGCGTTGAGGAAGTAGATTTAGGCGTACGCGTATCTAAAGATTTAAAAGTTAGGAACCAGTGCCTGGTGTCTTGCGCAAAAGCTAATAAGATGTTAGGCTTCATAGCGCGTAATTTCAAATTTAAATCGAAGAATATTATATTGCCCCTTTAGGGCCTTTACAAGCAGAGCTGGGCATTTGCGGCATATTTTGCGGTACTGCGGTACTGCGGTACTACCAAACTACCAAACCGGCACCAAACCGGTACGCGGAAATTTGAATGCGGTAGCGGTACTGCGGTACTTTCAGCGATCCTTTGCGGTACTGCGTTATGCGGTTCCGGTTTGCGGTAGTACCGCAGTACCGCAAAATATGCCGCAAATGCCCAGCTCTGTTTACAAGTCCCTAGTCAGGCCTCATTTAGAATATGCCGTTCAGTTTTGGTGCCCGTATTTGCGTGAGGATATTGATAGGTTGGAAAGGTTCAGCGTCGCGCCACGAAACTAATTCCGTCATTGTGCAACAAGTCTCACGAAGATAGGATTAAAGAGTTAGACTTGCATTCACGTGAAACTAGGAGATTAAGGGGGGAGCTTATTGAAGTTTTCAAAATCGTTAATAACATCGATAACGTAAATTTTGACAAATTGTTCAATTTCGATAATAGCAATACTCGTAATAATGATTTAAGTTGCGTGGCAGACGTTTCATTACTAACATCGCTAAAAACTTTAAAAGTAATTGATAAGTGGAATAATTTTCCCACGTCCGTTGAACTCTACCAGCGTTATGTTTAAGAACCGTTTAAATAGGCATTTTTAAAATATTAACGTTGGTTAAAATAAACAATTAGCAATCAGGAGCTCTGGGTAATGGTCTGGGATGAGTCTGGTGGCGATTAATGCCAGCTTTGACATGCCAGCGTGTGATATGCCAGCAATAAAATTATTATAAAAAAAACAAAAAAATTAGACTAACACGAACGTAGATGTAGCTCGTAGCGTAAACTAACCCACTTTTTGTTATATTCTCTATACTTTTTTTTCTTATGCTCTCCTTACTTTCATGTCTGTAGTTTGCATGGTATGATAGTGTTTGGGTTAAGAGGGTGTTTGCATGGTTTGTAAGCGTTCTTATTTTACTTCTTTTCATCTTTCACTCCTTTCCTATTCTCTTCGACTATTTTTCCGACTTGTCGACAGTGGCCGGCGATGATGATGGCGAGTCTTTCTTTTTTTCTGAATGAATGTTAACCCAGGAATGATAGGTTTTGCTACTTACTTAACCCCTTATTCTCCTCCTTTAACCCCCTACTCTTTATTTTCTCTCGGGCTAACCTTAGAGTGGATCTTAGGGTCTTTGTTAGGCTTAGCTTCTGTAGATCTATAGATATATCACACTGTTTCTACGGCCCTACCGATAGATGTGTTGTTCACAAGGCTCTAAGTAAAATTTTGTAAACTTGATCAATGATTTTTTTTATATTCACCCGAAACAGTATCATGACTGACCACTGCTACTAGTACGGTAAATTTTTTAACACCACGTTGTAAAGTTGTTTCAACGATAAGCCAGCAGTAACAGTAAACAGTTTCAGTTGGGTGCGCCTTATCGGGTATTTAGCCGTGGATCTAAAAAGTCCCTCAATTTCCATCTGTTTAGAAGCTTATACTTTTATACGCCGAACACAAAGGTATGTCTCAATAATGCGAGGAACCACAGGTTTAGCGCCTTCATCCGTGTCAACATCTAAGTTTAAAATTTCTCGGGTTCTATGCGGGTCATTTTAATCGTCAAGTCAATGCCATTCGGCAACAATTTCGATTAAAAAACAAATCGGTATGCAACCGGGAATGTCGGAAAAAATTTTAAACTTGTTTTTACATCTTTTCCTACGGCGGTCATATAATATCCAGAGGTATGTAAATGGGTTTCCTTAGTACTTGAATAATTTAGGATGGTTTCTAGGTATGCTCGATAATGACAATAATTGGAGCCTGCAGATACAGTCACTTGGTTTAAATAAACATCAAACTGGTTATTCATTGTACGAATAAAGTTGTTTTCAGGGTAAATAGGATAGTCGTTCTCGCAATCTGTACCATCATTATGCGCTATTCGAGTTATGTATATAAATATATATTGCTCAGATCTTAAAATAATGAACCGGCGTTAGGTATAACAAACTCCACAGGATGTTAACACCGAGGAAGGAAAAACGACCTACTGTACATTCAGCGATATAAATATTGTGAGAGGATACAGCTTGACAGTGAGCACATTGCTGAAACCCTGCCAAGCACTTTAGTGCTAAACTCTGCTTGAACAGTGTTTGGAAAAGTTTGCACAGAACACTGAGAACGATAACGTGCTAACGATGTGTGGGATTACATCAATGTTGCTGATAACGAGGGTGTTGAGAATGTGTACGTAGGTAATACATACACAATACGTTACAACAAGACTGATCTGGCTACAGGTATCTCCCGCATCACGAACATACCAACCGTCAGTTTCACAACCGCGTACGACCGCATTAAGCTGTGAGGCCTATGGAATTCTGTGGTGGAGGGTTCTATACGCTGATACTGATAGTGTGATGTTTATGAAAAAAGCTCGAGAACATATGCCCCCTATTGGAGGAGAATTCGGCGATCTCACTGACAAGCTCAAAGACGAGTATGGGAATATAGCTTAACAGACTCTTCTCACGATGATGATGGTACTACGGGATCTCACCTCATCGTACAGACAACTTTCGCGGACAAAATTTTGGGGGCGTGAAGTAGCTGATGGGTACGAAAATGTGTCAGAGTACCTAATGGAAAAGGTACCAGCTGTTCAGTGGTTATAACACTGTACCCTTTGGCTTCCGTACTGATTTAAAAAACCTAATAATATATATAATATACAGAATACATAGGGTTATATATATATATATATAAGGGATGGAAAATAACCGAAAAGTGTAAAACCGGTTTTCACCGTCGCTATATTCTTAAAGCCGGTTTTTACCGGTTTTCACCGATGGGATTCTGTATGCTTTTTAGGGAGGTAGATAATCAAAATATTAAACAGAAATAAGGTTTTAATTGATTCAATCAAGTATGTGCAACATTTGAATTAAAAAGTTTATTATCGAACTTGATTTTTGAAATAACACTTGAGAAAACAAAGAGCATTAAGTGTCTGCTCTGACATTCTTGATCGAATCTGTGACGAATAAACCAGCAGCTGAAAACACTCTCTCGGACTCTACGCTGGTGGCTTTTATTGTAAGCAACGCCTCGTACATTCGATTCAAATTTTCGCTTCTATTCAAAGTAGCTTCAAAATATTTGAATTCATTGTTTACGTCAAAGTTCACAGAATAATCTTTCTTGGGTTTCATTTTCAGTTTGTTCATCTCACACATGTACTCGTTCATAAGTTGACATCATTTACTTCACGACCTGAGCTGCATTGTGAATCTTCGAGTTTCGAAGCAATTAATTGGACTTCGTCGTCTGTTTCTGAAATCTGGCAAGCTTCTGGAAAAAGCCTCTTAAATGTATGATCCGCATACTTCTTAAGTGCTTGTCTTGAAGGAAAGAGGAACGGTGCTGCTGATTCATTTTTCAAGACCTCGGGATTGTGGAGAAAACTCAGCAAGGCGACAGCTTCTTTTTGTCTTCTCGATGAGTAGCGATCAATGAGACACACGTAGCTCAAAAGCTAAAGGATTGTTTTTGCTTTCAAATTTATCCAAAATGAACTTCATGAAAGATTCAGCTTTGAGCAAATTTGCATCTTTGGAACAGAGTCCCTTCAAAACAATTTCCAGTGGACGAAGCGTGTCAAAGAGGCTCTTTAGAGCATTCCATTCTTCATCTGAAATCGTTTCTGTTGAGCGTATCACTCTGAATGCCTTTGGAATGCAATATTTGAGTTTCAAAAATCTTTCTATCATGGCTAAAAGACTGTTCCACCTCGTTCTACAGTCAAGGATAAGCTTCATTTCCTTTCCATTAAATTCATCTTTGACAAAATCCTGCAATCTCTCATTTTTCAAAGGAGACTTTCGAAATATGCGGCAGATTTTTCTCACCTTATTTATTACTTTTAAGTAATCTTCTCGAAGTTATGGAAGAACAATTACGTCATCTATGTCGGACAAAAATTGTATCAGTGCATAAAATTTCACACTCATCTTCGCTTAACTCATGTGCAGTGTCTTCATCTTCTTCGATGGCTTCATCTTCAGGGGGTAGGGTCACTTTCCCCTTCAACTGAATTTTCAGCAGTTTTTGAATACAAGATATCCGAAACCGCGAGATGTATAGCATGTGCAATGCATTGCTGGTGATCAGGTACTATTTCTCTTCCAAATTTGACCATTACTGAGGCACCGTCGGTGGTGCAACCCACGATATGCTTATCTAGGTCCAAGCCAAAGTCTTCCAATCTTTTCCTAACGATTGCAATAGTTTTGGTGCTATCGAGAGAACCATTTATTTTCATGAGACCAAGAGACCAATGTTGATTTTCATCACGAACATTAATATTAATATATCTTTGGTTTTGTAAACATGTATACTCATCCATAGTTAATGAATAGCGGATTCCTTGTCTCACCTGATTCTTGAAGTAGTTGACCAATTCATGTTTCTTTCTCATAAAAACTAAGCACCATTTTTCTGACACCATTATGGGAAGTTGGATGAGGCTTGTCGTATTTTATCTTTCTTAGGCTTTCTTGAATGAATTCACTTTTAGCAATTGATTGGAAACTCAGTCCATCTACACACGCAAGTTCCGAAATTTCCTCTTCTATGGACTTTTTTTGCACAAACTCTTCCACTGTTCTTTGTTTCTTCAATGGCTGATTAATCTGGTCGATGTTTATGCCATGAATATTTTTCATGTGGGATGATAAACTTGAAGTAGAACCTCCACAACACTAAAACTTTGTGACATGTCATACACTCTGCTTCTTCTTTATTCTTACGAGTGAAATGATACCAAGCATTTGATTTCTTTGACATGATGGGGTATTAAATCTTCGAATCTTAACTGATCAATGCGCAATCATCCACATAACATTCAAGACTGAAGCATCAATTATTTACACTTATAAACAAACAAAAAACGATACGAAATGATGCAAAACGTAATTACTATGTTTTTAAACGTTTGGAAACGTTTGTTTCATAGAAAATGGACTAAAGTGATCGGAGATTTGTGCAGAAATGTGAAAACCGGTTCTTATCGTCGGTTTCGGTGATGATTAAAAATTTTCATCACCGGTTAAAAACCGGGTTCCATCTCATATATATATATATATATATATATATATATATATATAGTTATATACACACACCTTTTTTGTAATTTAACTATTATTTAACCTTTCGCTTGTTTATTTACATTTACATATTTATACCAAAGTTGCTATATAAAATATTTTTCTGTACCTTTTAATAAATTTATTTTATGCTTTTACGGTGTGCATTTTATCGCCCTTATCTCTTTGAGGCACACACAAAAAAATTTATTATGTAATTTTATTTTATTTTATTTCAATTTTATTATTTTTTATGTTTTCTTTCATGCGCTAATCTTATTGCAATTTGCCGGACGGAAAAGGAATACATATATGTGGTGTTTTGAGGATGAAGTTCGGATTAAAAAAGGGGTTTTATATCTAAACCAATGTGCCTGAAAGAGGTTAACGTTCGAGTGAGTAAGTACACTGGAATTTTCGCTGTCGGGTATCTGGGGATACGGTTGGCTTAGTTGATGTAGTGGACTTTGGGTACCTTGCCTTATATAGAGCTAGATAATGATGTTTGCCTTACCTTTTTAATTTAAGTGGGGGTCCAGCAAGGTAAAAGATGGAGCCGTTATGAGTTCCTAGGAACAACAACGAAGTGGTGTATTGTTTATCTGGTTTCATTGATGACCTGCGGTTATTTGTGGCTGTGCGAATACACAGACTGGAATTTCCGACGGCAGGTCTCAAGGGGATACGATTAACTTCGGGCGATGCAGTAGCCTTGTGTAGGGCCAGATTTTGTTTGTCTTTCCTTTTTAGCTTTTGTCTTTGAGGGTTTAGCAAGGTCAAAGGATGCTAGTGATGAAGAGGGATGTCAACTATAATTTTCCATACCAAAGTACAATTGTCAGATACTATAACTTTTTAAAACTCAGTCGCTTCCATACTTTGATAAGAAGAGGGTACTACTGCTAAAGCTAATCCGATAAACCTATTTTTTACATTTTTTGAATTTATGCGAATGTGTGAAAGAATAAAAAGTTTGTGACTATTATCATCATCATCATTATTATTAATGTACATTTCTGAGTGAATGAAAGAGGAGAGGGATATTTTCTTTGTAATTTCATTTCCCAAAGTTCGTTTTAATAATTTCAAATTTTTATAATAGCTTTCATACGAGTTTGTAAATGAATACGATTTATTGTTATTTTTAAATTAGTTATTTTAAATGTAAAATATTTTCAAAGTATCAGGTCATCCCATAAGTAATGTCGTTTTTTACGATAGATTAAGTTTAAACTAGTCCTACTCGGTTTAAGAATAAATTTTCCGAAGGTTATATCTAAGAGGAGATCTATCGTGTTTCGCTACATACTTTACAGACCTTGACCAGTGAAGACGTGTGTTTTGCTTTATGTGAACCCCTCATAAACATGGTGGTATCAGAAGAGCATATCAGGCATATAATGCTTTACGAGTTCAAAAAAGGGAACAGTGCTACTGAAGCAACGCGAAACATTCAGGACGTTTATGGCAACGATATTCTGCATGTGAGGAAATGTCAAAGATGGTTTCAAAAGTTTACGAATGGTGACTGCTGTTTGACAGATGCAGCACGCTCTGGACGCCCTGTTGAGTTTGATGATAGCCTGCTGTTAGCCGCACTTGAAGAAGACTGTTCAACAACTGTCGAAGAATTGGCTCAGAAACTCAATTCATCCCCGTCCACCATCCATCGACATTTGCAACAACTCGGGAAAATGCCTAAGTTAGGAAAATGGGTGCCACATGAATTGTCGGTCGACAATCTGAGGGTGCGGGTAAACATTAGCACAGCTCTTCATTCCCGTGATTCAAAGATCCGTTTTTGCACCGTTTAGTGACTGGTGATGAAAAGTGGATACTGTTCCAGAATGTTAGGCGCCGTCGACAGTGGGTTTGTGCCGGAGAACCAGCGACACCACAGCCAAAACCAAATCTTCACCCTCGGAAGGTGTTGCTTAGTGTTTGGTGGGATAAAGGTGGTGTAATACACTTTGAAACCTTACCACACAACCAAACAATCACCACTCAAGTCTACTGTCAACAAGTGGATCGATTGAACACTGCACTAAAAGAGACCTTCTTTGGTTAATCGGAAAGGAATCGTGTTCCACCACGACAACGCACGTCCTCATACCGCACGGATCACTTCTGCAAAAACTGAGGAGCTTGGGTGGGAAAAACTTCGACATCCTCCAGACCTTGCGCCTTCAACTTATCATATCTTCATGAGTCTGCAAAACTATCTTGACCAAAACAGTATACTTCTTTAGATGATCTGCACACCAGTCTTTGTACGTTTTTTGCCTCAAAACCGCCTGAATTTTATAAACATGGCATTGAAAAGCTTGTAGAACGTTGGCAGAGTGTCATTGATTCCGATGGAAAATATATACTAGATTAAAAAGTTTCAGTTGAGTTTTTTTTTTTGTCCTTCAAATTCCGATCTGAAAAACGATATTACTTATGGGATGACCTGATATTTTAATTAAAAATTTATGAGTTTCATTAAACATTTTTTATTTGACTTTCAAAAATTAGTTTTAATTATCTTAATTTTTTAATTAAAGTAACATTCCTAAAATACTTTGCAAATTATTTTAATATTGTAATTTTTTATAAGTTTAATAAATTAATGTAATTTTATTTTGGTAAATTAATTTTATTTCTAGATAATTTATTTGGATCACCTGAAGAGCAGGGCCCCCACCTTCTTTAATTAACTTTATAAGGCTAACTAACGAAAATATCACGACGACCTAACCTAACCAATCGTCAAGGGCGTACAGTTAACCTAACGATTGGTTAGGTTAGCGCGTTATATTTTCGTTAGTTAGCCTTATAAGGCTAACTGAAGAAGGCTGGGGGCCCTGATCTTCAGGTGACCCATTTATTTTAATGTACGATTTTTGTAAATCTATTTTCATTGTGTTATGAAGGCGAGTAAGTTCGAACTTGATTATTTTATGTCGTGCTTGATCCAAAGTGGGCTGGACCTACGTGAATAATAAAAAAAAATATAAATATATATATATATATATATATATATATATATATATGTGTGTGTTATACGTTATAATTTATAATCGAAGTAAAGTCGCGCCCTGATGACTGTTTATGTAATTTCATTCATTCAATATTTCCCAAGCTATGTATAACTCGTTTCTTTCCGAACGGAATTCACTCGCAGTGACGCAGACGGTTTCTTTGATTTCACCTGGGGAAAACAATGCTCTCAGGTGACGTCAACCGCTTGCGTGATGGCGTAACCAGGTTCCGTTCCTTTGACTATATAAGAAGGGGATCAGCTCCCTTAAGGCAGATCCCTGGAGAGGGTCTCCGGGCTGAGAGGGTTTCGGTCCGTTAACGGGAATTGCTTTTGGAAATTGGAAGGATTATGGGTCTCAATTTAGGTTTGAGAAGAAAAAGTAACCACATCATAATTATGAAACTTTCATTATTTTTATTATTAACTCTCTGTTCTGTATAAAAGAAACATTTGATTCACGCTAATCAATTATATTTATCTCGCCTATATTCAAATTAAAAATCGTGTAAGCCGTTGTGTTTATTTTCTACTCTTTGGACTTTGATAACTGGGAAAGAAAATCACGGACCCACACCGTACTCCTCGATTGTGGGACTACGAAGAGTAACCTATTTCTGCATCCAGGAGTGCTAAAGTAATAACCCTCTCTCTAGTAACATCCTGACCTTGCCCGAACTCGGAGAGAGAGGCGTTATTACATACATACACACACAATTATAGTGGCCTACGGATCACCAATTTGATATGGCCAAGAAATTAGGCTTACTATAATTAATGAATTATATCGAAATGAATAATTTGGGGTCACCAGTTTGGAAATACAGCCCAAACAAACAATATTTAATAAGGAGAGAGAAATTACTTTGTTGTTTTGTGCTTAATTAGAAAAATAAATGAATTATTTGTTCACAGTGATTAACAATTCTGTAACGGTATTTATACTATATTACAAATAACTGATAATAGCAATAAGAAATGGTTACACAGCATAAACGTTAAATGCTGCGTTAATGACTAGCAACAAGAATTAAGGTAACGAGATATTCGGTACTGTATACTACAATAATAATTAAGAAAACTGGGGAATAAGGTACGATATTAGATTCACAGCAATAAGTAATTATACAAATAAGTAAATTGTATGAATGAACAAAATAAGATGATAAAAACTACGGTATTGGTACAACACTTGAATAGGCCTACTGCAGTCTTAACGGGAGAGTTAGTTTGAATGGTATTGATGACACTTTTTAGGGCCGATGCGATTAGCAGAGTTTGTGGACTTTTCAGCCCTGAATCCTGAATAGTCTAGCACGACGTAACAAAACACTGTAGGGCGAGTGAGGGTCTACAAGAGGCTTACCGGCCTGCGCTTTCGACGTGGATAACTCTGAAGACTGAGAAGGGCTTACGTGAAGGTCGACCGTATTGCAGGAGGATGTGCTGAGGGCCTGTTGATAAACTTGTTGAAAGGACGCCGATCGAATTGTGGTGAAAGATGAGTGAAGCCAGGGCCAGAAGGATGACGCAGGTAGAGTGACGTTTGCTTCCGACGGAATGAAATTGTAGAGCGCCTCAAGTGGTGATTCACTTCGTGTATTGGTGAACTGTTGCTTGAAGGACTGAAGCGGGCTGAGGTTGAACGGCGCTACGTGAAAGAGGAGATTCACGAGGAGATTCGCTCTGGCTTATATAGGCTCAGAAAACCCTAACTTTTCGCGGGCCTTTTTGGGAGAAGACAAACACCCTTTTGTTTCTCTCCCTGAAAACCACGTGTGTTTTTCGGCCTCTGATGATTGCCAGATGTTTGCGCGCGCGCACACACACACACCTAGGTATTTGCAAGTCATTTTGGCTCGTAAATACTTATTTAACCCTTTAAGCCCTGAATGTTTTGTAGGGTTAAGTTATGAATGCTTGTATTTGAAACGTTAGCAATTTGTACCTTCAGTCCTTAAACTTTCCTTAAAGGGTTAAAATTGCTTTGTTTTCACTTGTACTCCCATATGCGCTGTCTACCCAGCCAAAGTGATGCTTTAGACCGGCTTATTTTTCAGCCATTTGAATCAGTCAAAACGGTTTTACGTGGCTCTATTGGTTTTAATTCTATCTCAATCTGTCTTTCTGTCTGTCTGTAGACTCGAGTGAGGAAGGTTGTGTTTATTCTGTCATTTCTTTCTAAATAATATACATTTTAATTCTTTGACCAAATTATATATATATACAGGGTGTCCCAAAAAAACTATATACTCTTTATAGCATCATATATTTTATAATTAAAAAAAACAAACAATATAAAGTGATCAAAATGTTATAGCGAGTTGTTTGCATATAAAATTTAATTAACTACACCAAGTGCTCAAAATGTAATGCGGCGGCATGAATGCACTTTTGAATGCGTCGACTAACTGATTCGCAGACATGGACTAATGTGGATGCTGTGATGGTCCCGCACTTTTCCCTAATTGCATCCTTAAGGTGTTCGAGTGTTGCAGGTCTTGTACCATAAACTGCATCCTTCAGGTAGCCCCACAAGTAAAACCACAAGTAAAAATCAAGTGGAGTCAAGTCCGGTGAACGTGGAGGATACTCAACGCTTCCTCTTCGTCCTATCCAACGGTTAGGCAACGTTTCATCGAGGTACCTTCTGACATCACAATGATAATGAGGGGGGGCTCCATCTTGTTGAAAGTAAAAGTCGTCGTTTCCAAACAACTTCCGAACTGCAGGTATAATTTCTGTCCGCAGCATGTCGAGATATGCGGCACCGGTAACTGTCCCATTAAAGAAAAATGGTCCAACCAAACCCCTGGATGATAAACCACACCATTCTGTTAATCCTGGTAAATTAACATGTTTATCCACATAAACGTGTGGATTATCAAGTGACCAGTACCTGCAGTTGTGTCGATTTACTGTGCCATTCAGCTTGAAGGTAGCTTCATCAGACCACACGATTTTGTTGTATTGAAAGTGCATTCATGCCGCCGGAGAACATTTTGAACACTTGGCGTAGTTAATTAAATTTTATATGCAAACAACTCGCTATAACATTTTGATCACTTAGATTACTAATTTACCTTTCATTGGCAATTGCTATAACAATATATTGGTTTTTTTTTTTAAATTATAAAATATATGATGCTATAAAGAGTATATAGTTTTTTTTTGGACACCATATATATATATATATATTTTACTTTAATTTTCAAATTTTTCTATAGATTTAATTTATACTGTCAGTAATATTTTCTTTTTTATTCTAAGTTACCAAAAATATCGACAAAAACAGTTTTTCGTGTTTGGGCGATTGCGGGCTATGAGTTTGTGGGATATTATGTCTCACCCGTAAGGTACATTGGCGGCGGCGGTGGAGTGTTAGGTGGCCTCTGAACTTCAAAATCTTATTTATTACATATATATACACACATATATATATATATATATATATGTGTGTGTGTGACATAGGAACACCTTGCAGGAACTCAACGGAAGATTCCAAAAACGTGGGCAAATAACAGCCGACGAAGTGACGCTTATTTTTATTTTTTTATTATAGGAGCCACATAATAGACCCTTACAAACTGATAAACCCGGAGTGACCAGTAACTTGTCCTCCTGCACTCGCGTCTTCGTCAAGAACGACATCATCCCCCCTCCCTTCCAACACCCATATGACGAGCCCTCTCTGGTTTGGCAGAAGAGTAACAAGACTTTCACCCTCGATCGTGCTGGACGCAACGATGTAGTCTCGATCGACCGCCTGAAACCGACGTACCTTGAGGACGAACCCATTTTCCCAGCAGATTCCCCACACCGCACTACAGCCGACCCTTCACCACCACCCGCGACAGGAAACACGGTGCTCTTCCAATACGTGCTCTACCGTAAAATTTACATTCCAATATGTGCTAACTAACGAAAATATCACGACCTAACCTAACCAATCGTCAAGGGCGTACAATTGACCTAACGATTGGTTAGGTTAGGTCGTGATATTTTCGTTAGTTAGCACATATTGAAATGTAAATTTTACGGTAGAGCACGTATTGGAAGAGCACCGGAAACACACCGAATTCCAGGCCCGGCGTCAGAATTCGGAGTGGACGAATTAGTTTCGCTCAGAAACGATAATTTTTTTTGTTGATCACTTCATGCCCTGGGGGAGGACTACTGTAGTGACAGGAACATCTTGTAGGAACTCAACGGATAGTTTCAAACACGTGGGCAAGTAACAACCCACGAAGGGACGCTTATTTTTAATCTTATTTCTCGTCATTCCCGCTGAAAACCTAATCCTCCTTTTAGCCGTTAGCTGCAGAGTCTATATAAGTGCCAGTCCACTTCATATCACCCTCACTTGCCCTTTTCTCGAATTTGAAGTCACATCTCGTTCGCAGCTCCTTTGTCAGTAACGCCACTCGATCACAGCCGGCTGCCGTCCTACAAACGTCAGTCCGAGCATACAGAAGATAATCTTCAATCCGAGCACATCAGAGGTAAAAATCATCACTTGAGGCGACCTACAATTTCATCCCACCAGAAGCAAATAATTATAATCATTTCTACAAGATTTCTACTGGCGTCATCCTTCTGGCCCGAGCCTCACTCATCCTCAGGCCCTCAGGGTTACTTCTAAGACAATTTTTGTGGGTGGGTTAAAAGTTTTTTTTTTTATATTTGATTACAAATAACAAATGAAATGAAATGTATATGTTGATGCATATATATTCATATATACTCATATATATACTCTTATTTTATTTCAGTAGGTGGGTGAAATCTTTTTGTACGTGGGCAACTGTCCACCCAGGCGGTGATCTTTTCTGGAAAGATCGCATAACTCTCTTTCCA
The DNA here is from genome assembly GCA_023014485.1 of Bathynomus jamesi. Taxonomy (NCBI): domain Eukaryota; kingdom Metazoa; phylum Arthropoda; class Malacostraca; order Isopoda; family Cirolanidae; genus Bathynomus; species Bathynomus jamesi. The sequence goes on along the minus strand of JAJOZX010002546.1, from coordinate 4,849 downwards.
AAACAGCTTCTAAGATGTTAGGTGTGCTGTACCGCCTGCAGAGGCGGTGTGCCCGCTCAGTTGCTGTCTCTGTACGGGGGTTTTGTCCGCCCTTGTATGGAGTAAGCTTCTCGTGTATAGGGTGGCTCAACCCACACAGCCGTACTTAACCGGATGAACTCAAAGGCTTTACGTCTCATCAATTCCCCGCCTCTTACTGACGGTCTTCTATCCCTCTCTCTCTCTTTATTCGCTATTATAACAGACACTGTTCTTCTAAACTCTCTAACTGCATGCCTCCACCATTAAGGAGAGCACCAGACTTTCTACACTTCCTCATTCCTTTTCTGTCCAACTCTCTAACGCAAGGGTTAATCGGTATTTTCAATCTTTCATCTACTCAACCGGTGAACTCAGAAACAATCTTCCTCAATCCATCTTTCAAACGCAGTGTCTCTAGGCATCTCGAAAACCCTGGACCTTGATTTTGGCTCTCTTATTCTTATATTGGGGAGGGGGGGGCACTTTTTCGGGCATTCGCCCTTGGCCCCTCCTTTCCGTATGAAAAAAAAGATTGAAAAAGTTCATGTTCAAGTACTACCCCTCACCTTCCTCACCTCAGCGCCAATGTCATCCCTCAATGCCAGCTTCAACTCTCATCCCCCTCCTTTCCCTGTACTTCCTTTCCCAAACTGGAAAAGCTCTGGTTTTTCGCACCCATACTAATGAATAATAATAATAATAATAATAAATGATAATAATAATGTTTATTTCACTTTATTCACATATGTTGTTGTTTTAGGGTTGTTTAACCACTTTCGTAGTCATGGGGACCTAGAGCTTTACGTGGGACCCGAACCACGGGTCGGTATATCACCTGGATGCAGATGTAGTCGCTCATCCACTATTTTCCCATAACCAATGTCGTTTAACTTTACTGATCGCCGTTACAACATAACCCAAATAATACGATGTATATGCCAATTCATTCGAAAGAAAAGGTATTAAATATTTGTATTTAAGCATAGGTTTTTATTCATAACACTGGGTTCGGATATGTTCATTAAGGCGTTTATAAGACGACTGTTTACGATATGGAATTACCGGATTGTAAGTTTGATCAAACTGCAGTGTATAAGGTAACGTCAAGTGAAGATAAGATGAAATAAGGTGAAGTTACAATCCGTTTTGACTTTTATTAAACGAGTGTATATACGTATTCAATCAGCTTCCGAAGGATATTAAGAACATCGCTGGTGTCAAAGTTAAATTCTTCAAAAGACTAGACGCCTGGCTCAGAACGGTACCGGTTGAGCCGGGTATGCCTGGCTATGTGCGACGGAGATCGCAAGAGAGCAACTCACTCCTCTACCAAGCCAAGCCTAAAGGTGGGGCCATCGGCTTGAGCTTCGTGTGAAGAAAGACCGACGCACGGAACTAATATATATATATATATAATATATATATATATATACACACGTGTGTGTGTGTGTGTGTGTGTGTATTTGAGTCATTCTTTAAAGTATCCCAAAATTAAGACAATTTTTTACTAATAATAAATCTGGAATTTCCTCGTTGAATGGGAGGCTGTCCATCCCGCCGAAGTTCTTAGGACTTAGAAGGAAAGTATTGATTCTCTTAATAGAATATGGCCTTGTATTGCAGGATTTTATGCGCACGAATCTTAAAAATAGATTATAAATATTTCATAAATAGATTAAGTATGCGGAGTATGCTTATGCGTAAATGACAATAGCATATTAAATTTTTTTTTTGTTTTAATTTGCTCCTCCACTCCTTCAAAATCTCCTCCATTTGAAACCATTTACACGTTAATTGAATTTGAAAGAGATGAATAAATTTCAGGATGATACTTTGAAGCGAATTTGGTTCATTAATATTTAATAGGTTTACTGAATTTCATAGTTTTATATTGACTATCACTATCAATTCGTAATGAAGATTACGTCGAAATTTCCTCTCTGCAAATTAAAGATAATTAATTATTTAACATAAATGTTAAAAGTAATTGCTAAGCAGTGGCGACTCGTGGTATAAATGTATGGGGGTGCGATTTCATAAAATTGTACGACAACACGGACTCACAATAGGCTAGCGCGAATCCAACTGCCGCTCACAAGAGTACTTGTATTAACATATGCGGCTATGCCAGACGTACAATTCTAGTTAATTACAAATAAGTAATAATTTCAATAAAATACATAAATGGCTTATATCATTATTACTGAAGTAACTATTACTAAAAATAAAGTTGTTATTATAAAAAAATTCGCGATTATACTTATATTTTCATTACAACAGTAAAATATAATTTATATTTACTTGAGCGAAAAATTTATCGCTCCATTCGGCTGCAATATTATTTGTATTGCTATGCTATAAGTTTAGAATATTATGTACTGTATGAAGGCTTACTCAAAATGCCTCATGAATCATGATATGCCACATGAATTTTTAAAATATATTTCAAGAATATTTTTTTTAATATCTTAAAATTAATATATTTTTTATCTGTTAAATTAATATTTATCGTTTCAAGCCACGGGGAGCGACCGCTCCATCGCTCCTATGTCGCCACTGTTGCTAAGTATATAATTACTTGCACATATTTTTACCTAAATTCACGACAATTGCTAAATACAATCATCACACATCTTGATAAAAGCTTGATTAAGTAAAAGCAAAATTGACAAAACAATTGCTAATTAGATTTGTTTCTTTTGATCAGGGCTGGGAGTGGGTAACCGGTTAAAAATTTCCAACCGGTTAATTTCGGTTAAAATCAGTTATTTCAATAAATTCGTCTAAAATGTACAAATCGTGGAGAGAGAGAGAGAGAGAGAGATGCTAAAATATTCTCAGGAAAAAGGTTGTCGAGTTGGTCCATTAAAATGGTGGAAGTCAAGACGGAATGACTACCCAACATTGAGCCACCTCGCAAGGCGATATTTGGCTGTTCAAGCTACAACAGCATCGTCTGAACGATTATTTTCGGCTTTTGGACTTGTATTTGAGAGTCGACGCGTGTTGCTTGAAAAAGAAACAGCGAGCGCCATCATATTTTTACATGAGAACGGGCAGTAGTTAAGTTTCTATCGATGCCTGTTCTTGCATCTCCAGGTCGCAGACAAGGGCTAAGTATCGATTTAATTGCATTTAAATGCCAAATACTTCTAATAGGAAGTAAATTTATTGTGTGAAGAGTTTATAAATAATTACGCAAAAAAGTATATTGATTATTGATACGTATGCACTACATGCAACTCATTCATGGACCGCACGCTACTGATATATATATATATATATATATATATATATATATAGTACAAATTAACCGGTTAAGTGAAAATTTTAACCGCTCCCAGCCCTGCTTTTGATATATCGTTATTTTGGGTAAAAATATTTAAATTTCAAGAAAAAAACAGAACTACTAATAAGTAATTTCTGGGTCTTTCTTGGAATTTTCTTTGTCAAATTTTTTCCACAACTGTAATTTCAAACCCATTAGATGACTCCCGAAAAATAGTCTTGAAACGTTCAGTAGGCATGTACCTGTAAATAACCCAGAATGGATTACTTTTGGCATCTATTCTATCTTCTCTGCATGCAATTTTGGGGTCTACATACAGTTCCTCCTTGTTCCGTTATAACCCTTTCCTTATATACATTATAAGAAAAATTGAAGAAACTAAGGTTCAAAGAGTTATTCTATAAAATTTTACTCCTTTAAACCCAAACTAACCTACCAAAATTAAATTAACCCAGACTAATTAACCAAAATTAAATTAACTCAGACTAAACTAACCTAATTTAAAACAGTTTATCTTAATCAGATGTTCTTAACAAGTATTGAGCTCCCTTCGAAAATAGGATGCTAAAACCAAGTGTCGTTATCGACGATTTTGCGAGTCTTGAAAGATGTAAAGCGACTTGGTGTTTATCCGATTTTGAAGTATTTGTATTTCTTAATACAAAAATGTTGGAATCAAAGATAGTGTCAATGTTTGTTCTCTCCCTCTTTCAGGTCTGACCGAAGATAGGGTTACATTGTCGAATGTAATGTTGGTGGTGTTTAATCTCCTTCGCAACATCTAAGTTCATATGACGGTGGGAACATACAGCTTTCATCGAAGCTTAATTTAACCGAACTTAACCTAATCTAACCAGACATACAGTAGCGCTCATAAGTATTCGTATAGAGAAATATTTAAGTTCTATTCTTTCTTATCTTTTATACCATGCTTAGGATAGTTATGAGAAGTTTAGCGTTCGTTTGGAAAAATTTGACAAATAAAAAATTTAGTTTAACTCCAACGTATGATGGGAAATATAAAAAAAATTGAGGACAATTAAAAACCGTTAAAATGCAAGAATTTTCGTACATTTATTTACAAAGTTATTTAATACTTTGTGCGTTCACCAGTTGCTTAAAATGTCTTCAATGATTCGTTTTGGGTATTTTTCTACGAGGTTTCGACATCTGTCAGTCATGGGCGTAACCAGACATTCAAAAACATTCTTGTGAAACGTCATAAGAAAGTGTATTAAGACCAGTTATTTATAAACAAATAGATAAATAATAAAATAAATAGATAAATAAATACACAAACGAATGAAACAAAATACTAGATTTAATTTGAAATTTTAATAATAATTCTGAAATAAATATTAAAAGCGGATTCTAACACTTTTGAGGATTGTGTAATTATGATAATTCTGAAATAAATATTAAAAGCGGATTCTAACACTTTTGAGGATTGTGTAATTATGAGTTATAAAAGCAACATGCAATAATTAATACCAATATGCAGATCAAGGTTAACTGCAATATTTCACATTCTGACATATT
>JAJOZX010002545.1:537500-643495 GCA_023014485.1 Bathynomus jamesi | reverse complement strand
TTATTATTCCGTATTGTTGTTAGCTAAACTTTCTTAAGTACGCATGAAAGAGCAGCTTTCATAGCAACTTTTGTAGAGATTTAAATCTTTTGTTCACAATCGCAACAATCGCACTCATTAAATGCGATTGCAATTGCGATTGCGATTGTAAAAAATGTGCGATTGTATCGCGATTGCGATTGCGATTGCGATGCATCGTCCCATCACTAATATATATATATGTATAGTGTGTGTGTGTGTGTGTGTGTGTTTATATCACAGCCATAAGATGAAAATCTACGTTAAAACAAGCTTGATTTTAATTTATTATGCAAAAATTAAAACCCCCGCTTTGCAAATGACTCAAATAATTTTTCATCATAATTTTTCTTGTACTTACATAAAAAAATATAATAAACTAAAAATAAATACACACTGAATGTGAATTTGAATAGAATAATTCCATCTAAACCGCTGCACGAAAATGCATTAAAGAAACCCCCTCTTTATTTAGCTTAATAATTAATTGAGAATCCAAATTCTGCCTTTCTCAATACCCGTAATTAGAGATTGGAACCTTATATTATCTCGAAAGTATTATTAATTTATTAAAATAGAACACTGACACGCAGTATGTTTTACATAATCTGCTTTTAATAACAAGTTTCGCTATACAATCCTATTATTTACTATACTAAATTCAGTACGAGTCTCAACAATATATAAACTTATCATAAACGTAATAATCTAAATATGTCCGGAATTCCTTTTAATAATTTATACATATTATTATTATTGTTATTATTACTATTTCTGCAGAGACTTTTAAGTTAATTGTAAGACCTTACGAATAATTATTACTATTATTTGTTATTACTATCAGTAAGTGAAAGAATTCGCTTAAAGTATTAAGCTTTTTATAACGAAGTTCCATGCCAGACTCGCATAAAACGATCTAGATTCTAGACCATAAACGTTTCATCTTAATTAAAAAACTTATTGACCATTTTTTAGGGTGAAACGCCGCATACCTTTTTAATTAGATTAATTCTCATATAAAGCGAAGGCCCTTAATTATTACCTTACTTAAAGTGATTTAATGATAAAAACCATTCCGCACTTTAGATCTTAATTATACGGCCTTTGAGACAGAGAGAGAAGCCGTATAAAGCTATATATATATATACTGTATATATATATACACACACACACACACACACACACACACACACACACAGGGGCCTACATATTTCCCCGTGTAGTAAAAGGTTACCATTTAATGTTATAGTTATTCCCTGCAAAAGGTTACCATTTGTGATATATTTATTCCCTGCAAAAGTGTATACCATTCTGTGCTACATTTATTCACTGTAAAAGGTGGTCGATCAATGGAACTTAAAAAGTGGTCGGTCAACCCAACCCCCGGTCAATCCAATCCCCCCGGTCAACCCAATCCCCCCGTCAACCCAATCCCCCCGTCAACCCAATCCCCCGTCAACCCAATCCCCCGTCAACCCAATCCCCCCGTCAACCCAATCCCCCGTCAACCCAATCCCCCCGTCAACCCAATCCCCCGTCAACCCAATCCCCCCGTCAACCCAATCCCCCGTCAACCCAATCCCCCCGTCAACCCAATCCCCCCGTCAACCCAATCCCCCCGTCAACCCAATCCCCCCGTCAACCCAATCCCCCCGTCAACCCAATCCCCCGTCAACCCAACTCCTCAAATGATTCTGAAATCTGAACAGAAAAATTATTTTGAAAATTCAATTTGTAAAAAGGGAGAGTGAAAAAGCGTGTAGCATTTCGGTCGGTTTAAAAAGAATAGAGTGGTGGGGGATGAATGGAACAAGCTTTCAAATAACAGTTGGTGTCAATACTTTAGAAAATTTCAAATTATTTTTTGTATTTTATATATCATAGTTACCACTATTCTTAGTCATAAACTATCAACAGGCTGTAAACAATTAATCCTAGTTAGGTTAATTGAATGCTCAGTTAGGTTAATTGAATGTCTGGTTAAGTCAACTGTATACCCTTGACGACTGGTTAGGTTAAGTTGTGATATTTTCCTTGGTCATGAAGTCATTTCGACTAAGAAAAATATCACGACTTAACCTAACCAATCGTCAAGGGTTTACAGTTGACCTAACTGGACAGTCAATTAACCTAACCAGTTACGGCCAGTGTAGGGAGCGTGCTAATATATCCTGATTTACTTATGTTTAAACATAAATGCATGCCAGTTGAATTTATGGAGGTTGAGTTGATAGGGGGTTGAATTGACAGGGAACCACTATAAAATTATACAGGGTAATCCACTCGCTGGTAGCCCCAGAGTATCGCTAATACAATAATTTAGGGCTACCAACGAGTGAATCACTATATAGTATTTTCGTTATATTTTCCTCGTAAGGCGGTAACATTTAGGTTATATTTTTTTCCGTAAATAGGTAGTATTCACGCTATATTTTTTCCCCACAAAAGGGTAAAACTTATGTTAAATTTTGTTTTCCCTTTAAAATTATTGAATTTCAGCTATATTTCCCCCCCACCCTCACCTTGCATAAAATGTACATCATTTATGCTATAATTTTTTTTTCGCAAAAAAGTAGCATTCATGCCATATTTTTCGCCGCAGAGAAATAGAGCATTTCTGTTATAAGAACTGGAAAAATTTGGGATGTTAAATTTACCGAATACGATATATATATATATATATATATATATATATATATATATATATATATATATATATATATATATATATAATATATATATATATATATATATATATATATAAAGATGGTGATAATGCTTTTTATGGTTTGTTAACGATCGTAGTTGATAGAACTGCAACGGAACTACCCGTATACACGCTCCGTAAAGATTTTGTTTGGTTACTTGAAAACAAATGTCATCTCGATTCCAGTAGTTTGTTTCAGGGGGCGGGTGAAACTCCTTCGCCACATCAAAAGTCATACGACGGAGGGGACCTACAGCTTTACGAGATATCCGAACCACGGGTCGCTACATAATTTCGACGCAGAGGACGGTCCCCTACCCAAGTGCTACCTAGACATAACGTTACTAAACTTCGCTGATTGACGGGAAGCGGTGTTACGACATTAACCACGACGTAGCCTTCGGTTGCAGTAGGAGACAAAAAAAGAGCCCCGGTGTATATATAATATATATATGTATATAATATATATATGATATATATATGTCGCAAAAAGTGCTCCTCAGTACACATCCAAATGACAAACCCTTTAACATCCAGAGGCACTTTAATGATTTTGTTCTGGTTAACGCCAGACATCTTATTCAGTATTAGAAATGCCCTGTGGGCATTAAAGGGCTGAGGAAACTTATAATTAAGATTTTTTTTTTAAAGTATTAAACCAGCAAGTATTAAAGCGAAGATTCTATGCAAAGAATATGTATATATATAATATATATATATATTATATATATATACCAGCTATTGATTGATGGCGTGGAAAACGCATTTTAATAATAAACAGGAACACCAGAGAAAAAATAAACACCCTTCAAGATTTAATAGTCCCAACGTTTCGGAATGCACTAATTCCATCTTCAGGGCTAAAACAATAAAATGCCAAATCACGTACAAAATACAAATTGCTTAATTTCAATTTAAAATAAAGTTAAAAATTATAAAAAGTAGCTAATAAAATTTAAAACATTAAAACTAAAAGGTAAATAAATGTGAAGTTAAAAAGTTACAATTATAAAAAGTAGCTAGAAAAAATATAAAAGCATTAAAACTGAAAGGTAAATAAAATAAAATAAAAAAACGTACCTTAACCAAAACATAGCAGATCTACCGATGATTCGTCAGAATTTAGATCTGGTTTTAATTTATAAATAAACAAAGATTCTATAATTTTGAGCTTAAGGTCAGAACTTCCGGCAGCAAGTACGGCGAAATTAGACTGTGCAATTGGGTGGTTATTGTTGTGCGAGTGATTACGTATGAGAGAATTAGGTGGTTTGCCAAGAGGTAAATTTGTACGGACCGATTTACCGAGATGTTCGTAAATACGAGATTTTAAATGTCTTTTAGTTTTACCTATATATGACCCCATACAGTGGTCACACTTGTATTGGTAAACTGTGGATGACTTAAGAAGTGTAGGAATAACATCCTTGTATTTAAATAAATGGTAAATCGATTTAGACGGGGTGAATATAATTTTTATACATAGTTGTGGGTTGAATTATATTGTGGCAAACCATCTAATTCTCTCATACGTAATCACTCGCACAACAATAACCACCCAATTGCACAGTCTAATTTCGCTGTACTTGCTGCCGGAAGTTCTGACCTGAAGCTCAAAATTATGGAATCTTTGTTTATTTATAAATTAAAACCAGATCTAAATTCTGACGAATCATCGATAGATCTGCTATGTTTTAGTTAAGGTACTAGTTTATTTTATTTTATTTACCTTTCAGTTTTAATGCTTTTATATTTTTTCTAGCTACTTTTTATAATTGTAACTTTTTAACTTCACATTTATTTACCTTTTAGTTTTAATGTTTTAAATTTTCTTAGCTACTTTTTATAATTTTTATCTTTATTTTAAATTGTTATTAAGCAATTTGTATTTTGTATGTGATTTGGCATTTTATTGTTTTAGCCCTGACGATGGAATTAGTGCATTCCGAAACGTTGGGACTATTAAACCTTGAAGGATGTTTATTTTTTCTCTGGTGTTCCTGTTTATTATATATATATATATATATATATATATATACACACACACACAAACTCAGAATGGTCCCATGAGAAACTGTGTGTATATATTATATTATATATATATATATATATATATATATAGGGTGAACCAAATGTAGGTGGACAGTAAATGATAACGTTTATTTTGAGAATACATATTTAATTTTTTTGTATACTATAATACAAAATAAAATTTAAATAAATTTAGTTATATATTTAATATAATAAAACACAAACACCATAGTTATAATGACACCATAGTTATAATATAATATAACACAAACCGTATTCAACCTACTGTCCACCTACTTTTGGTTCACCGTGTATATATATATATATATATATACAGGGTGTCCGAGAATTATCTGTACAATTTTTTGGCTGTTATTAAAAGTCAACCATGAAGTGTAGAAATTCCAGTGTTGTCCCATTTTACAGAGAATCTCATTAAGTTTTTTCTGATACCACGTTTTGACAAGTTTTTTAGAAATGTACGCGGGTGACAGACATTGATGATTTAAAAGCAAGAATCACAGCTGCTATTGAGCGAATTGATGTGGATATGCTGCAGCGTACATGGCAACATTTGGAGTATCGATTGGATGTTTTGCGAATCACTAATGGTGCACATATCGAATGTTTGTAACAACGTTACTTTATAAAAGAAACTTTTGAAAATACAGATTCTAAATAATCTTGTTTAAGAATTTTACGTGTGTTATCAAGAATTTTATTAAAGATAAAATTGTACAGATAATGTTCGGACACACTGGAATTTCTAAAAAACTTGTCAAAACTTGGTATGCGAAAACACTTAATGAGATTCTCTGTAAAATGGGACAACACTGGAATTTCTACACTTCATGGTTGACTTTTAATAGCCAAAAATTGTACAGATAATTCTCGGACACCCTGTGTATATATATATACACACACACAAACTCAGAATGGTTCCCTGAGGAACATATATATATATACAACACCTACGTAATCTATAAAGTTTATAAGGGTCTTTAAGGGTTTTAAAAAGACTAAATTCCTTCGGTCTTTCGTAAGTTGCTTCTTAAAATTTAAATCTTCTCTTCTGTTTGGTATTAAAACCGAAGACAGGAAAATCCTCTTAAGTTTTAAATTCAGTCAACGGCATTCCAGTTCCGTATACCTGTTTTCTTAAATATATAATTCCGTGGGGTTAATAATCCGCTCTTTAGGCGTCTGGTTCATAGTGCCAGATAGTGCTTCGGTGTGTTTATTAAATTTAACACTCGGTTATAAAATAAAACGAAAAATATTATTATTTACATAATAAATTAAACTTCCATCACGAATGTTATACACGGAACAACTCGAAACTCGTGATATTTGAACGGGATGATCAATCGCACCTCATCGACAAGGCGTTCTATCATATTTTTTTTTGTTTACTCAGTATGGTAACATTACGGTAGAGTGCCTGGCAGTTAATCTTAAAGTGCTGGGTACGAGCCTCGGTTTGGACTTTAGATTTCAGCGATTAAGGTACCTCACTTTGGATTCCACAAAAACCTCCTAAATTCATTTGACCTTGGATGTTGCACGAAAGAGATTTAAGTTTAAACAACTCCAAACATTATCATTAAGTTTTTGGGTTGGATGGATTAAATGCCGTTAGGTCAAGTGGGATTGGCATAGGTTAGATTTAAGTTGCTAGAGCAGTAGTTCCCAATTTTTTCTGGCTCAAGGCACCCTAGTGCCGTATTTTCTTCTTTCGCGGCATCCGGAAGGATTTTTCGTCTCCCACCGTTCAACCTCCAGTTCTCCCCCTCCCCCTTAACCCCCAAACCAAGTAACTTCAAACTAAGCCAAAACATTTTCCTTATGGACTTAACGTTCTGTTTCATTAGTAATTTTCATGTCTTCAATAACTTTGAACGTTCAATTACTTAGTTCTGTCTTTTTCGTGAAATTTCGCGGCACCCTCACGAGGCACTTGCGGCACTCCGGTGAGGAAACACTGTTCTACAGTGTCGATGAACTCGGTATCGGTCCTTTTTTGGAAAAACAAATATTATAACCAAACGAATACATCCTCGATACATCGACAAATTAGACGTAAAAGGGTGTGTTAACTTTAAGAAATGGACCTATTTTCGACAAAACTGTTTCCACGTTCCCAAAATAAAAATGATAAAACAAAAAATGACCTGACCTGACCAAACGTACCCTATCCGAGCAAAAGATTTCTTTATTTGTAAAGAAATTTATTTTGCAAGGTAAGATAATGTTCTTAAAAAGAAAAAAAAGTTCCATTACATTAAAACATTATTTCTTTGTCCAACAAAAGTTCATTTTGTAAAAGATGTAAAAAAAAAATTTTTCCTTTACTTAAAAAACAACAACAACAACAACAAAAAAATACCTTTTAAATGTAACAAAAGAATTTTCTTTAGAATTAAAGATATTTTTCTCTCATTTTCCTCAAATGTTCTTAACCTCTATTTACAAAGACAACAACAACTATTAACAGAAGTCTAACGGACGATAAAGGGAAAAAAAAGGGGGGTAGGGAGGGGGGAGGGATGAGGGAGAAGAAAAACCCTTTATATCGAAACCATTTCGAAGAGATTCTTTCTATTTCTTCGTTTGTCGTCGAAACCCTAATATTCTCTCGAACTCAGTACCTTATTTAAACACTTCTCTTCGCTCTTCGCCAAACTCTTCGCCATTTAAACTTTTAGAACGTTTTCACACTCTTGAGCTCCATTTTGTGACTCAATTTATTTTATCTGCATATATATATATATATATATATATATATATATGCGCGTGTGTGTACGCGGAAAGCCATTTTAGGGAGCGATACCGGAACTTGTACAGGAAGCCAACACCGGAAGTGAAATAAATAAGAAATATAACAAAAGAAAGAAGGTGCGTAAAATATAATAAAAATTAGGTTATATATATATATATTATATATATATATATATATATATATATATATATATATATATATATATATATATATATATATAGGGTGAACCAATGTAGGTGGACAGTAAATGATAACGTTTATTTTGAGAATACATATTTAATTTTTTTGTATACTATAATACAAAATAAAATTTAAATAAATTTAGTTATAATATTTAATATAATATAACACAAACACCATAGTTATAATGAACCCATAGTTTATAATATAATATAACACAAACCGTATTCAACCTACTGTCCCACCTACTTTTGGTTCACCGGTATATATATAATATATATATATATATATATATATATATATATATATATGAGGGTATATATCTTGCCCCTGGTCAAAAATAAGTACGGAGACATTCTGTCCAGCAATAATTACAGGCCTATTGCTGTCTCTTCCTGCTTCTCGAAAAACTCTTGTTACGCCGATTAAATGATTTCCTATGGACATCTCCCAATCAGTTTGGCTTTAAAAGGTCCCACTCAACTGACCTGTGTATCTATGTACTTAAAGAAACAATATCTAAATACATTGACAGTAATTCAACCATTTATAGCTGTTTCCTTGATATAAGTAAGGCATATGATAGGGTGAACCACAATATTTTATTTGCAAAATTGGAAGACAGGAAGGTTCCCATGTACATATTAAATTTATTGAAATTTTGGTATTCCCACCAATCTTTCACTGTTAGGTGGGGCAATGTACTATCCGAGTGTTTTGGTGCCTCTTGCGGGGTGAGACAAGGCTCCTTGCTCTCCCCTATGCTGTTTAATGTGTATATTGACGGATTAATTGCTTCACTTAATGAGGCAACAGTAGGATGTTGTATAGATAACACAAGGATAAATAACTTAGTTTATGCCGATGATATGGTGTTAATAAGTCCCTCTGTTAAAGGTCTGGATCGGCTACTAAATGTCTGCGAAGTGTATTCGCAGAAACATGATATTCTTTTTAATGTTACAAAAACTAAGGTTATGCAATTTCATCCTAAAAGCTGTAATCAGCCAGCTGATATAAGGTTTAAAATGAACGGTGAAGTAATTGAGGAAGTACAAGAGTAAGTATTTGGGTCAAACTATTACCAGCTCCTTGAGTGATGACTCGGATATAAGAAAACAATCTCGAAGCCTGTGTGCTAAAGCGAATATGACCATAAGGAACTTTCGTTTCTGTACAAGTGAAGTTAAAGAGACACTCTTTCGTACTTTCTGCAGTAATATATACGGACAGCAACTGTGGGTGAATTATAAAAAAGGTTCTGGCAGAACCTTAATTTGCTGTACAACAGTTCTTTTAGACTCTTACATAAATTACCCCCGAGATGCTCAGCTTCGCAAATGTTTGCTACCCGCAATGTCCCGAGCTTCCCGGAGGTAACAAGACGTGCTCAACACAGTCTAATGCAAAGAATTAAAAAATCAACCAACCCGATCATCCAAGCTATCCATGAGTCCTGCCATTTATCCTCTAAGCTATGGACTTCTTGGTACGAAATCGTCTGTCTGTAGCTCCACTTAACTTCGACAGTGCAGTATTATTTCTAATCAATTGTATAATATTTGTCATATGGACTATAGTCTGCCAGTAAACCTTTTCATTTCATTTCATTTCATTTATATATATATATATATATATATATATATATATATATATATATATATATATATATATATATATATATATATTCTCTATTTTAACTCATCGCTTTTAAAAGAACCAAAAAGTATGCTTTTCCGTTGAACATTCACTCAATTAAACAATGACAGAACAAATCCCAAAGGATTAGAATAAAGTAGTGTGTGTGTGTGTGTGTGTGTAAACTTTTATCCATTTAAATTTAGATAAAGTGAAGACGAAATATTTGAAATAAATAGCGATGAAACCTTTTGAATTCTTAATCAAACCAAACTTCTCCTTTAATTAAAGTCTAAAAAGTTAGCTATGAATGAGGGAACTGAAACGAGTTTACTGAAAGTGGATCGTGATATCGTATTTCGTATTCTGTGAACACTCTCTCCCACAGACGCTGCAAAAAAATGCCTATTCAGAGGTTGGTTTCCACCAGGGTTGTGGAGCCGGTCCAAAATTTTCCGACTCCGACTCCACACATTGTCAAAAATTCGACTCCGACTCCACACATTGTAAAAAATCTAAAAATCCGACTCCGACTCCGACTCCTCACATTTTAAATATACGACTCCGACTCCTCTAGTGTTTCACTTTATAATTATCATAATAATAAGACATTTCATCACCACCACACTAAGTGTGAAATTTTATATTTTATATTTAAATAAATATTAATTGTATATTCTGAAAATGTAAAAAAAAATATTAAAAAAACTTAATCTAGGGGCTGGGCTATCAATGAATAAGGTTTATTGACCAAAAAAAACTAAATAACCTAAATGTTAGTATTTAGGATTTAGAAATTAAGGGTGACACAGGACACAGAAATTGGAGTCGGAGTCGGAAGTTTTTTACCGACTCCGACTCCGCCCTGAAACGTGCGACTCCACGACTCCGACTCCACAACCCTGGTTTCCACCATGCTTAGAGTATATTAACTCCGGTATAACGAAGGAAGGTTTATAAGGCTTATAAGCATTGCCTATTTTAGTTATAAATTCATGTAAATTATAATATTTCGTAATAAAAAAATCCTTCTAATCACTTCTGTCAGAAGGTCTCTGTGTGTGTAGGACGGAGGGAAGCGCCCGCAAAAATAACCTCTCCATAGAAGAAGGAGAGAGCCGAAACCAAGGTCTCCAAGGCTCAACGATGCCACTTTGTTTCCTTCTAAATTTTGAAAAGATTGTGTTGTGTGTAAGCTGCATATGTGTGTGTGTAGTGAGGAATAAATGGTGTGTGTGTGTGTGTGTGTGTGTGTGTGTGTGTGCTGAACTGCTCACAGGGTATATGAGACAGAAAAAGATCAGCTAAAGGAGACAGTGACAAGAGAAACGTGAATTCCAGCACTCCCTTTCTCCTGCCTAACGTCCTCCCGGGAGTACTTCCCTCGTCGATTGGTGTCTACAGTCTCCTTATACAGTATACAGTGTGTGTGTGTGTGTGTGTGTGTGTGTGTGTGTGTGTGTATATATATATATATATTATTTATTTTTTATTTGTTTAGTCAAAGGCACTGTCACAAAGTTGGGACAGGAAAAGCATTAATGTTTACAAAGTATTGAAAGTAATAATTTCATTGAAAATATTTAAAAAAATAATAATAATAATAATAATAATAATATTTCGTCCCCATCTTCCAGTCATTTTAATTGTTTGAGGCATTCTGTCTACAGTCTGTTTGCAAAAGTCACTGTTGATTTTGTCTCATTCCTTATTTATATTTTCGTGATGGTCATATTTCGATCAACACTTATTTTTTTGTATATTTTATCCTAGACTTCAACGTACTCGTAAATGTTTAGTAGAATTTGGGTATGGAGAGTGAGGAAGCCAATCGGGACCTATATCCATCAGATCGACAAGGCTATGACATCGACACCAGAAAACTAACAACCTAATTAACCTAACTGAGCGTCAACTAATTTATTCTAATCTAACCTTTGCTAACATAAACTAACCTAACTTAACCTAACAGACAATATACTTGTCGATATAATGTCAAGTCGATCAGATGTTCAAATCGCGGCCAATCGAGTAGCGCACTTGTTCTTCCGCAAGTCAACTCTTGCTGACACGTAATGTATAGCAAGGGGTACTATCCTGTTAAAAAACATCGTCAGTCTTCATCGACTCTTAAATACTATAATTTGTCGACGGACGTCTTTAAGACTTTTCCTACCATGTATGTATAGGTTTGAAAGTTCATTCGGCCTTCAAATAAAAACAGTTTTCTAAATGATGAGGGTATACATCCCCAGACCATGATTCTGCCTCCTTCAAATTTCATTGTTGGACCAATACAATTATTATTATGAAAGAAAGAAATAAGTAAAAGTTGCGAAGTAGACAAACGGTCCAAAGAGCGAAATGATAAAAAGATAACTAAAAACGTAGAAAATAAACAGCTAAAGAAAAATAATGATAACGCCAAAATTAAGAACTTTGAAAATAATAAGAAAGAAAGCAGAAGTGTAGAAAATATCGTGTGTAATTACTACGCGAAAGGAAACTGCAGATATCGGGATGGGCAATGCATATATGCACATCCCACATTATGCAAAACGCATTACACAAGTGAATACTGCAAATTTGATAAGAAATGCGTGTTGCACCATCTTACGGTCTGCAACACTTATGAAAGATATGGGAGTTGCAAATATGAAAAAAAATGCCGATACCACTACCCTCAAAGGAACGCAACGAGGGAACAGAAAAAACGAACATCAAAGAAGAGTGCCAATTTTTTAGACGCAGCCAACACATTTCAGCTGCTAAATACTCTCCAGCAATTACAAAACCAGCTGACAAATATAATTATAGGAATCCGAGAGCCGGACAGAAGGTACGAACAAAGGCATTCATGCGTTATCGGACAACAGGTACCGACAAAGATAAAAAGGTAAATTCTCGGAGGACCACAAGGCAACGAAACCGGCACCCCGATTGGAAAACAAATCGGAACCACCTGAATGCGAAAAAGAAAAATTAAAAATTAAAATAATCCTAGCCAACATGCAGGGCCTTAAATCAAACCATTCCACGAACAAAGTTGTATACCTGAAAGGACTCATGCAAGAAGCCGGAGCAGACTTTGCATGCCTCACGGAAACTCATCTAAAGGACTGCCAGGCGAACTGTGAAAACTGTGAGTCCTGTATTGACAAAAAAGAAATACAAATTGGCAACTATAACATCCTCCGAGCCGACAGAACAGTGTTATAATGTTATAATGTTTCAGACCAACAAAGACCCTAGGATCCACTGATGGCTGGTCTACCTAACTGTGTTCGTGTATTGTGTATGTCCTCCGTGGTGGCGGAGGGGACCTACAATTTTACGTGGGTTCCGAACCACAAGAACATAAGAAATTTATGTAAAACTGCCGGTAAATTGGCAACGACCAATTTTTACGAAACTAAATAATTATCAATTTAAAACTAATTAATTATCGATTTAAAATTAAAGATAGAATCTCTGATCCAGAGGATCAAGTCATAATAGACTACTATCCACAAATATGTTACACTCTATATCTATTTATAAAGGACATGCAAATATATCGGATCCAAAGAATCCAGTCAATTTCATTACGGTATCCATCAAGTCACGGTCCATATCGATAGCGGACCAAGTCAAAATTTACAATCATATACATTACAATATATACACTTACGAGAAAAAGAGTAGGTGTGGCTGTAAAGACTGTACAGTAATGTAGAAATGTGTGTGCACCCATTTTGGGTCTCCCATTTAAACGTGTTTGTGGGGCAAGTGAAGATCATGAGTTTTTCAATACCTCACAGTACTATGGGGGGGCACCGCTCGGCAGAGGAATCTCTTTAAATGGGTGTGTAAGGACAGAGAGTATCCCCTAACCCAAGACGCTGCCTCCCTATACCCCACAACACTTGTGTTGAGCTGTGGGATCTATCCCCAGAAAGCCTTAATTTTACTATCTTAAACTATACCCTTTCTATCAACATATGCGTCTAATCGATTTTTAAACATGTTTATAGACGTGCTACTAATTACTTCTACCGGCAAACTATTCCAGCTATTTACTATTCTATGCGTAAAAAAGTTTTTCGCAACTGCTGTCTCGAACCTTCTACTTGTCAACTTACACCCGTTATTTCTAGTCCTATTATATTGAGATATTTCGAAAAAGCTATCTCTATCTACGTTATCGAACCCATTCATAATTTTGAAAACCTGGATTAGATCACCCCTTAACCTCCTGGTCTCGAGTGTTGTCAATTTTAACTCCTTAAGCCTATCCTCGTACGACTTTGACCTAAGCGACGGAATCATCTTAGTTGCTCGTCTTTGAACTCTTTCGATTTTGTCTATATCTTTGCGCATATACGGATTCCAAAATTGGACCGCGTACTCCAAATGGGGTCTAACTAATGATTTATAAAGTGGAACTATAATATCGAACTAAAGGAGGATGTGCTATTTACACACGCGAAAGGCACATAGCAGAAATGGCTATATAAGTACCTCAAACAACTACGTAGAATGTGTAGCAGCAAAAATTGAAAAATTAAATATGGTACTAATTGTAATGTACAGACCCCCAAACACGCCAACCTCAAAATTTTCAGATTCGATTACAGAGGTAAGAAACTTGGTAAAAGAGCTACACTCTCCAACCCCAAATATTTTTCTCTGTGGTGATTTTAATTTCCCATTCATGAAATATAAAAGGATAGGGAAAAATATATGTATACACCAGGACAAGGGGGGCACACGAGAAGATCAGGAACAGGTAAAAATGCTACTAGCTTTAGCTGATGAATTTATGTTAACGCAAGAAATAACAGAAAACACAAGAAAAAACAACTGCCTGGATTTGGTATTCACAAACAACAGTAATCTAATTGATAATGTAGAAATATCCCCAACTATGATATCGGACCACAACATCATTGAAATAACAACTAATATAAAGGCAACAGGAAAGGAAAGAACACGCACAACAGAAAGAAGCAAATTCGAAATTTTTATTTTCACTCCAAAGCTATAAACTGGGAAGATGTGACATCCAGCATGGAAGTAATAGATTGGAAAACCATTTTCGAGGCCAAGACAACGGAGGAGATGCTAATGACGTTAGAGGAGAAGACGTTAGAAATTGTGGAAAAACATGTCCCAAAGATACAACAAAGAGGAAAGAGAAGCAGGTTCGAAAGACAAAAGAGGGCATTGTTCCGAAAGAGAAAAAGAGTGACTGCAAAATTAAGTAATTGTAAAGATAACATCAGAAAAATATTAAATGATAAACTACAAAGTATCGATGTCGTCATACAGGAACTAATCGAGAAGAAGATGACGCTATAGAAGCGATAAAGGCTAACTCAAAGTATTTTTATAATTTCGCAAAAAGAAAGTCGAAAAACCACGCGACTATCGGACCTTTAAAAAATGAGAACAGTGATTTATCTGATGATCTAACAGAAGTATCTGAAATATTAAGAGCTCAGTACGAATCATCTTTCAGTATCCCAAAAACTGACAAATTGATATGCGATAGAAACGCGTTCTTTGAAGAAGAACCACAAGGGGAAAGTATAACGGATTTCGACTTTACGACGGATGATATTACACAAGCTATAGGGAAACTAAAAACACACTCAGCGGCAGGACCGGATAAATGGAATGCCACACTGATCAAAAACTGCAAGAATGCAATCGCTGAGCCCCTATACTGGATATGGAGACGATCACTAGACACGGGAGAAATACCGGGTATCCTGAAGAGCGCGAACATAGTCCCAATATATAAAGGAAGAGATCGATCCGAGGCCAAAAACTATAGGCCAGTATCGCTTACATCCCATCTCACTAAAATATTTGAAAGAATAGTTAGACAGAAAATCTATGACTTTTTGGAAACTCAGAAAAAATTCAATGATAACCAACACGGGTTTCGGTCAGGCAGATCATGCCTATCACAACTAATGGAACACTACAACAACATTATTGAATCACTTGAAAGTAATGAAAACTATGATGTAATATACACAGACTTTGCTAAAGCGTTCGACAAGTGTGACCACGGAATCATAATACATAAACTGAAATATATGGGAATAACAGGAAAAGTAGGGAAATTGATATATAATTTCCTTAGTGAGCGGCGGCAAGTCGTTACAATACAAGAAGTATCTTCATCAGAATCAGAGGTCCTCAGCTCGGTACCACAAGGAACAGTATTAGCTCCACTACTCTTCATAATCATGCTAACTGACATAGATGAGGACGTTACCAGAGACAGCACAGTAACATCCTTTGCGGATGACACAAAGATCAGTAGAAAAATAAGAAACCCAGAAAACATGGGATCTCTACAAACCGACATGAACAGAATCTACAAGTGGAGGGAAGACAACAATATGAAGTTTAACACCGAGAAATTTCAGCTATTACGGTACGGAAAAAGAGAAGACCTAAAATCCATGGAATTTTATACCCCAAATGGTCAGGAAATTCAGAGAAATTCCAGAGCAAAAGATTTAGGGGTTGTAATGACAGATGATGCGAAATTTGAAACACAAAATAAGATAGCAGTAAACAGAGCAAAGAGAATAACGGGTCAGATATTGAGAACCTTTAAACGAAGGGATAGGAATGTAATGATTCCTCTACTGAAAACCCTGATAATACCCAAATTGGAATACTGCTCGGTCCTAACATCCCCATATGAAAAAGAAGACATTAGACAGCTGGAGGGGGATCCAAAGAAGCTTCACAACCAAGATCAATGGGTGCAAAGAACTAAATTACTGGGAAAGGTTACGAGAACTAGACCTATATTCACTGGAAAGGAGAGGCTTTGAACTATGTGTACAAAACATTTATTGGGTTTCTAATTTCCGTGTTCAGTTTTCCTATATAGTGGTCGTTTCCAGGTCGATGTCGGTTCTTGTTTGGTGTTATTGGTTTGGCCGCTGCATTTGGGAGAACTGGGGTTGCGGCACTTGATACCACTGTGGTTGTATTATCGGTGGTTGTATTATTGGTAGGTGGTGCTGGATAGAGGGGTGATATATGTAATGGTGTGGGGAATATACCTGCGGAGTCATGTCCTCTCTTGTTAGCAGGGCAAGCTGTGCTTTTATAGTTCTCATTTCCTCTAAAAAATTTGTTTCCTTGCTCCTGTTGTTACTTCTAATACGGATAGAGTCTGTTCTTCCCCGTTCTCTTCTTTGGGTACCCTTTATGTGAAAATATGGGCACTCATATATATATATATATATAAAACACTTCTTTACAAGTGTAAAAGTACTCGTAGGGAAGTTTCACCTCAGTACGATCTCTCTTCTTATTTCCGGTGGGACATTACAGTCCCACTGGTACTGAAAGGGTGAACGTTGTGCCTAAAACACTGATTAGAGAGGTAAACAGATATGAAAGTTGCGCACTGTCTGCAACATGAAATGAGCGTGAATTTATACATTATTCCTAACGAGAAACCCATTCATTAAACGCTACGGATTTAACGCGAACTGCGAGTTGCAAAACGCACGACGGAACGACGTTGCAAACAAGATAGACAAACGTGTACGTTAACAGAATATATATATATATATATATATATATATATATATATATATATATATATATATATATATATAGCGGAACTCCATAAATGGAGTATAATCATTATCTTTTATATAGAAAAATGCTTCAACAAAATTTCATTCCCCTTTTGTGGCCTGGCGAACATTGATTTTTGCCTTCCAATCTATATACGTATAGCCAGCTCTAACCCTTCCTCCTGCCCCCCCCAGAACCCCACCCCACCACCTCCCCGCAACGTTCAGGGTTCCCGACAAAAAAAAATCCGCACACTGCAGCTATGCATGCATGCAAAGATGGAAATTTGCACGTAATAAAATTTCTATATCCTCAATGGTAAGGTCGTGACGGTATTTTAAAGTTGAGAGAAATAGTTATGTACACACAGCGTGCGCCTCGTTGAGGGTCGTATTCTTTTTTTTATTAACAAAATGTAAATCTCGAAATGTCTGTATTCTAATTCTCATACCTTACCCTCCCACACAGCCAAGGGGAGGTGAGACGAGGGGGAATGATAAAGGTGTAAAACCCTCTTTCAGTGCCGACGACATTATTCTTTGCGTCCTACCACGAGCTCGTGGTCTAATTAGAGACGTTAATAATAATAATATTTGAAGTTGGTTATCCTCCTTCGTAACGTCAAAGGGCTTTACGTGTGATCCGAACCACGGGTCGCAACATCATTGAACAGATCCAGCGTCGCTTAACACAGCTGGTCTAACGTGAAGTGATGTTGCTACGTGGCTACGATATATATATGTGTGTGTGTGTGTGTGTGTGTGTGTGTGTGTGTGTGTGTGTGTGTGTGTGTACAGTAACAAACCGGTGCACATACGAAAAGCCACACGAGATATACGACCTTTGCATGAACGATTCACGAAAAATACATCGTCGAATTTTATTGGCCTGTAAATATTATTAATTACTTCCAATGTGTAATACTGAAGTTCCATCACGCGGATTAACTTCAAATATAATAAAAACTTCCAATAAACTCGCGTAATGTTCTCGTAACCTCTAAAATATACATAAAATATTCTATTATAAAAAACTTCTGTAATTCCAATCCACATTTGTAAAAATATATGAAAATATATTAAAAGATTAAATAAAAAAAGAAATATGTAAATATTAAGTCACTTTTATTCAATTAAAAATTATATGTCCCTTAAAATTAGGGTAAATTCGTTATAAAACAGTATAATTTTACCAAGGATTCTTTTCGCTGTATTTCACAATAACGATGTAATATATATATATACAGGGTGGTGCAAAAGTCTGGACCCATAGGCAATTTACTATATAAAAAATATCTTTCGATTTTTATAATAGTTTTTATAATTTAATTTTTGTTTATAATTTTACTAAATATTTTTCAGATTGTTACCCTATGGCAGACAAGTTAACAATAGCAGAAAGAATAGAGCTTGTGCTTTTGTACGCAAAAGAAGGAGCCACCTCACGTTCAGTCGCAAATTTCCTTATGCCTCGATTATACGAAATACCATTACACTTATTGTAAATTCTGAACTAGAACGTTAAATTTAACATAATTTAGTCACTGGTGTATGGTTAATTAAATTTCATTTCATAATAAACTTCCTGCAGGCCACACTTTTTTCCATATAAACCGCCTATGGGTCCAGACTTTTGCACCACCCTGTATATATATATATATATATTATATTATATATATTATATAACTTTCTGTTCAGTTTGAAAAACTGTTAAGAATCGACATTAGGAGACGAGACGCCTGGCTCAGAACAGTACTAAATGAGCCAGGAATACGTGAATACGGGAATATGTGAAGTGGAGAGTGCAAGAAACCAACTCTATACAGTACTTCATCCAGGACAACTCAAGAGGAGGGGCCACAAGCCTGAACCCTCCAAAATGAATGAATATTATCGCACGAACCCTGAAGGTGTTGTTGTATATATATATATAATATATATATATATATATATTATATATATATATATATATATACACCACAGAGTGATTAAAAAATGTGTTTCATAAATCGAAGGGTGTATTCTTGAGACAGAAGTAAAGGAAAAAGACCATATAAACATAGGTCGAAAAACCCGTAGGTTTCGAGCTATATAGCACGCGACAGAAAAATGAAACTCCTAAAGATTTTTACATTTTATGCAAATACACAGTGTGATACATTTGCTTCATTAAAGTAAATGTTCGAAATTCTTTTTTACTTCTTGAATGCATGCTCAGCACGTCGTACCAGTGATTGTCTGACACACTCAAAATTCCTGGAGTACTGCGGACCGTTTCGCAATTGTCTCGAACTCGTTGCCACAATTCATCACGTGCTCGGACTTCTGTAACATAAACTAACCTTTTTAAATGATCCCACAAGTAATAATCAAGAGGATTTTAAATCTGGTGACCGAGGTGGCCACGGAATAGGACCACTACGCCCTATCCACCTGTTAGGATACACAGCATGTGCATTTTTCTGTCGTGTGCTATAGTTCGAAACCTATGGGTTTCTCGACCTATGTTTATGGGCTTCTTTCTTTACTTTTGTCTCAAGAATACACCCTGCTATTTATGAACCACACTTATGAATCACCCTGTATATGTTTCTGGGAAATGTTATAATAATAGAACGTATGACCAGTCCCAGTTAAAAACATTTAATTTTTCATAGTTATCAATAAATAATCCATTGCTATAACTCACGCAAGTACAAAAACTCAATTGAATTAAAAATTTATTTTCAGAAAACTCTCTGTAAGTCTCTCAGGAAAGATCTGTCTTCTGTAATACTCGATTCACACTATTGTTCGAACATGGAACAATACTACAAAGAAATTTGTTCATGGGATTCCTGTTTCTTTAGAAAGGAAATTCTATATTTGCGACAGTGTTTTCACACACTGCGGGTTTGCCGAATTGAGTGGAATCCTCAAGTCACAATCATCTGATTACTAGTTGATTTTGCTTGCTTATATGCTAGATAATCAAGTTGTTTTTAGTATTTTTGTTTTTTCTGGAGGTAATTTTAGTTTCTATTTGAAACAGAAAGAGGAATAAAGAAGAAAAACCAGTAGCAAACCCTATTTTATACCCAGCACTTGCTTGGGGTGGGCTGATTTGTATTAAATTTTAATTATTCAAATCGTTTTTTTTATTTTTCGTCGTATTCCCCAGTAACTGGGGGACCTGTGATCCCCCAATTACTGTGGATTCAATTATTTGGTCAATAAAACTATAGTCATGAAAATCTTAGCTTCACAAATCTTGACACAATGTGAAGCTCAAGTTTTTCATGGCTGCGTTCTTTTCTATAGTTATATTAGCCTATTTTTAAAAACCAACCAACCACCAATTAATTAATTAAGCTCTTTTTAGAGACCCAAAAGTTAACAACAAACGGACAAACAGACAGAATCACACACAACTTGCTTTTATATAATAGAAAAATTATTTTTGTTGATAGAAATAAATTACTTTTATTTTGTCATTTCACGCTATGGGAGATTCGCTGAGTTTTTACCAATATTTTTCTTTAAAAACTCTTGTAGAATTTGTTCCATGTACGTACCTTCATTCCAAAATGGAAGAAAAATTCCTCAAAAACCATCAAAAATGTTGTTCGGCGTTCCCAAATTCCGAGAAAACACGTCATTTGGAACAGACATTCCACGAAAATTGTACGGTGTGAAAGCCATATTATATGAGTTCTATTTCTTCCAATACCCTAAGGTTCAAAATCCCATCCAGAGGCGAGGAGACAGGTAGTAGGAATGACTCACACCGACTCTGGCACGACTCAACTAATTCAGATACGTAATATGGCGTCATTAAAGGTAGAGAAAAATAAAAGTTCCATTTTCAGTATTTATTTTCGATGTACCGGGTGATCACAAATGATCTTCCCGATTTTAAACGTTTATTATGAAAAAACTAAAAGCTGCAGCGAAAAGCAAGATATACAAATAAAGAATATTTCGGGAAATTTTATTTATATATTGACCACGTCAGAGATAGCCCTAAAGTTAATGTGTTTTGTGCCCTTACCGCTGAGAAAATGTACGGTCCATTCTTCTTGGCTTAACAAACAATTAACGGTATCATTTACCGCGATATGCTACAGCTGTGGCTCATGCCCCAGCTGCGAGAAGACAAAGCTGATGCGCAGTTTCATCAGGATGGTGCGCCACCCCATTTCCACAACGAGATTACAACATTCCTGAATGAACAATTGCCTGATCGTTGGATCGGACGTGGGGGGCCTATTTCTTGACCGGTTCGTTTGCCCGATCTAACCCCCATTGACTTCTTCCTCCGGGGTATGTCAAAAATGAAGTTTTTGCTCTATCAATGGCAACAACTTTGGAACATTTGAAGGAAAGGCTACGTAAGGCTGTTAGAAAGTTCAGTATGATATGCTACAAAACGTATGGAGGGAAACAGAATAGCCCTTTGGGTGACCGGTAAATTTGCCGCGAGGAAACTCCGCCACAAGAAAACAAAATTAAAACGGTTTATCATAATTTTGTACTTCTTAGGGTTACACTGTCACTAAAATGGTGGATATTAAATGTATGTTTATTAAATTATTAAATGTATGTTTATTAAAAATCAATAAAATCATATCAAAACTGATGGTAGTTCATTGCAACGGCTCTCAAGAAAAAAAATGGAGTTTATTTTCTAAATTGTAGTTCCTTATTTGTTGCTGTAACCTTTTGTTCACAGCTTTATATTTTTCATGGAAGAATCATCACCACGCTCAACTTGTATTTTCTTTTTGTTTGCCAAACTTTCTTCCTTTTTCAATATTGATATTAGTTTCCAGATATTTGGATGCGTATTAGTGACAGAAATTTGAAGGGTATTGTGGAACCCTTCTACGCTGTTATTTGTTCGAGGCATTTCGTTCTCCGTTCTTTCATTGACGTTCCAAGTTTCAATCGGGGCATCAGGCTTGAGATGCATCGTCTATGCCTGTTACTGCGTCAGAAATGAAAGTTCTTGTTCATAATTGCGACGACGACGATAATGCGGATGATTTAAGCATTGCTAAGATTGATAAACTGAGGTTTTGCTGCATTTGAGCTATGGACAATTCACCAATGGATTTGTAAATCGATGGTGCCTCATCATCCTGTAAACTCAATGTGTGTACTCTTCCAGTAAATTTTACTTCGTCATTGTTTTTTTCTTTCAAGTCGGTAGACGTAATTCATGTCGTCAACCAATTTATATCCACCACGGCTACTTTTCACTGTTAAAGGCATCGAGAGAGCTTTGAAGTTTATCTTTTCAAAACGGAGGTTTGTTTATTATGAAAAAACCGTAGAATAAAAATAGGAAACTAAAACTAAAAAAATAATAAAAATAAAAAATTTAAAAAGTTTCCCGAGTCTATTGTTAAAAATGTATCAGAATTTTAATAAGTACATTAAACAATGTTGAATTAAAATTGAACTTTAAAATTGAAGCATCACATCAAATAATAAAATAATACATTTTAAAATAAAATAATAAAATAATAAAAATTAAAATTGACATTAAACTTAAAGCAGAATTTCCATAATCAATTAACTTACCAGACGAGGGGAAATTTGAGGCTCGAATAACTAGGTGTAATTAATAAGATATAACAATGTTGGTTGCTGTGGATTATAAAATGGAATGGTACAACCTACTAATCTTGTTTGTGAATTTTTTTGTTTGTATATAAACCGTTTTAATTTTTTTTTTTTAATTTTCTTTTCCTCGCGGCGAAGTTCCTGTGGAGAATTTTCCGGCGGAGAATTTACCTATAACCACCGCTTGATGTCTGCGGAGCCACAAAAGAGCTCATATTGAACTTCAATAACTTGCAAATAAAACTTTTTGAGTTCTTCTTTATTTTATACCTTGCTTTTCGCTATAGCTTTCTTAGATTTTTTTCATAATAAATTTTAAAATCGGGAAGATCATTTATAATCACCCGTATTTAAAATTAACGTGTTACTGAAAGGGTCATGAGAAATTTTGAAGGCAAAGATGCAGTGTGTTTTACAGATGCAAAAGACAATAGAAAAAAATTATGGATTTAAAATAAAAAAAATGAAGGTCGAAAAGCGCGTGTCCGAAGTATCGTACTTTTATACGCCTAGTGGGTGTTCTAAACGTATACTGTACCTCCAAGTGACCATATGGGACGTATAAGCGAAGTGCTCGCCTTCCCATCAAGAAAATAATGAAAGAAAATACATTTCCCGAACTTAATTTACCAGGCTCACCCATGAGACGATATAAAAAGAATTAACACAGTTTTGCGGCTACCAGATTTTTTTCAAACGTCGAAAACGACGCCCATTTCAAATGTGATACGAATCAGACGAATCCTTCGTATGTATTGCACGCGTCACAATTGAGTTTAAAGATGAAGGAAGGATGTACGCGTGTACGTTCATGGATTTAATAAAACTTATCCAAAACGAGTGTGAAGTGATACTTTACTTACAATTTAAAGGATTGATAAAAGATACCGAAATTTATAAGAAATATGAAATTGAGCGTAATTTGTACGTGAAAAATTGGGTGTTTGGCTGTCATAAAGAAGTATACATTTAAATTAACCTTATCGATAAACACATGGTTAGGTAGGTCTCGCTTAAGCTAAATAAGTTCTCGTAATAACTCGCGCGCATTCGTTCGTAATATGTGTCCATTTCCGAATGTTAATTTCAATATGAAATATCATTATTCAATTCATGAGAGCGGACACGCATACATCTCTCCTCCGAGAATATTTAAACCGAACTGTGATGCATGCCATGTCAGTTATGCCATGAACGACACCATAACGTATCAGAGTGTCGTTCATGGAATAACTGACATACCTCCCACTGGCTTCTTCTATCAGCAACATGTAGCAAAGCAATTTCATCCTTCTCTTGATCTGTATAGTCACCCAGATCGTTATCAGAACTCTAAATAAAAAATATTAACGCACAATACCCTTGAAAACAGACTTTTGATACACTAATAATATATATATATATGAAAATTATTTCACGAAAGTAACACGTGAAAAATATTTATGATGAATAAAACCACGAAGGAAAGGAAACACAAAATGGTGCTCAAGCGCTTTCGTCTAATGACATCCTCAGAAAGAACTGAGCGCTTGAGCACCATTTTGTGTTTCCTTTCCTTCGTGGTTTTATTCATCATATATATATATATTATATATATATTTATTATTATATATATTATATATATGTGTGTTGTGTGTGTGTGTGTGTGTGTGTGTGTGTGTTGGTCGAATGACTGACTTGGTTAACTTTGGTTATGCTTCCGCCCGAATTGTTCATTCTGACGAAGGTCAAGAATGAACTCTACCTTAGACCTACAGCTTAACGTGAAATCTGAACCACGCCCCACCAGCAGCCCAGCGTCTCAGGCTACCCATTTATCTACCAACCAATTTTTTTATTGTGTGGAAGAATGAACAGCTGGGTTTTGCTGCGTGCCGCCTGCCGTCACCGGGTCTCGATCCCGGGGCCGATATATATATATATATATATATATTATATATATATTATATATATATATATCTGCAGATTCAACACGGAAAAAATTGTATTTATAAACTCAAACTGGATAGAATTTAAAGACGACGACGACTTGCGGTCGGATAACCCCCCAAAAATACCAAACCCAGAATAAAATTCTGAAAAACTTTTAATACCTTACCAATTCCTTGTTTTGCAGTTACGAATTCAATATTTGATTTTTATATATATATATATAATATATATATATATATAATAGAAACAAACAAAATTTTATTCAGAAAAGAATACAATATAAGTGACAGATTTTTACAATATTTTGCTGTACAATTTAGGTATATGATATGGCAAAAGCCAACAGTATACTCAAAAGTATTCTATTCTAAATATGCCGTTGAAAGTATGGAAGCAAAGATAGATGCTATTCTGTTTTGATCAAACATAGTCGCTGTTATCAAAACAGTTACATTTATGCGCACACATTTTCACAACAGAGATTGACAGAGGATGACAAAAGTAAATAGACACAAAGATGATTGTCCCCCCCCCCCCCCCAGAAGAACTGGCAAAGCTCATCAATGGAATACCAGAACGTGTGTGTGTGTGTGTGTGTGTGTCAGCTTTACATAATGTGAAGAGAAACACGATTTTAACTATAGTGATTTAATAATTCGCTATTATTTATTGACTTTTATCATCAAATCAAAAAAACTACGAGAAAAAAACAAAAACAAAGATGTCTATTTACTTTTGTCAACCCTCTGTATATCCCGATACAGCCCTTCGTCGCTGCGAAGCCAGTTACCGCATTCAGTGCGCGCACTCCAATAATAATAATGCTAAAGTCTTTCCTATCTACAGCGACACGCAGCGTCCCGCGCGAGGGTTTTTGAGACTAATAACTTATAAAGTACGTTTTGAAAAGCGAAAATTAGTAATTTCCCATTACTAGAAACTGTCTTTATTTTTTTTTTATAATTAATTAATCAACTGTGAATTAATAACCATATTTTGTTTCATAATTTCAACATTTCAAACAAACGTAGCGTGATTTTTCCTCCCAAAAATGAATAGCTTTCCCTCCTCCATTCAAAATCCAGAAAAATATTTTTTTTTTTTCTGGTATAAATTAAAGTAAAAATAATCTTTTAATTAGTTTCTTTCTTACACCACCAAATAACTGGATTATAAAAGTAAATTATGAATATATATATATATATATATATATGAAAATTATTTCACGAAAGTAACACGTGAAAAATATTTATGATGAATAAAACCACGAAGGAAAGGAAACACAGAGTGGTGCTCAAGCGCTTTCGTCTAATGACATCCTCAGGAACACTAAAGT
This sequence comes from Bathynomus jamesi, assembly GCA_023014485.1. Lineage (NCBI taxonomy): Eukaryota > Metazoa > Arthropoda > Malacostraca > Isopoda > Cirolanidae > Bathynomus > Bathynomus jamesi. The sequence goes on along the minus strand of JAJOZX010002545.1, from coordinate 617,669 downwards.
ACATAAAGAGTTCAAGACTATAATTATATAGGTTACAAAAAAAAAAGTATATATATTATATATATATAGTACAGAAATAAGAAATTGTGGGAGGAGCATACACATTTGTAAGGAAAACTCCCAATTTTGGCACGGTATTGGAAGTGATCTGTGCTACTCACCTGCGTTTCTGGAATCTTGTCTTAACAAGGCAAAACGAACCTTCTATCGTGTGAATAATAACTCTCGCATTTTGTCAAAGAATATTTTAGTACTTCCATTTTTCCCGGGCTTTTTAGGCATTGCCAATGTACTTAAACTTTTGGATATTAATTTAGTATTTTCATATAACAATATTGTGAAAAATATCATAGTAAAAAATAGCCCTACCAATAATTCAGGCATTATCTATAATATTGGTTGTAAACAATGTGATTCCTTTAACATAGGTCAGACGGGAAAGGATTTGTACACGCGTGTAAAACAGCATCAATATTGCGTTAGAACGGGACAGTCGTCCAGTGCCCTTTTTGTCCACTTGTCAGAATTATCCCATTGTATTGATTGGAATAATGCTTCAGTTTTGTTTCATTCTAGCAACATTGTTAATAGAAATATTCTTGAGTCTGCTATTATTCAAATTACAAATAACTTTAACATGAGCAAAGGTCTCTTCCAACTCGATCTCGTTGTTTTGAATTCGTTCAGAAGAGATTTAAACAAGAAGGGCAGAGTGCTAAATCTTTGGTAATTCTTCCCTTATAAATTTGTATGCTCCTCTTACAATTTTTATTTTTATTTTTAAATTCATTTTTATTTCTTTATTTTTAGTTTTTGTGACAGATATATTATTTAGGCATTATCCATAAAATAGGTTGTAAATAATCCATTTGAGCTTGAATTTGTATGCTCCTCTTACAATTTTTATATTTTTCAATTTATTTTATTTCTTTAATTGTTCTTCTATTTTTATATAATTTTTTGTAACCTATATATCATTTAGGTATTATCTATAAAACGGGTTGTAAACAATTCATTTGAGATTGTGTTGAATTCGAGCAAAGTGCTAAAATTGGGAGTTTTCCTTACAAATGTGTATGCTCCTCCCACAATTTCTTATTTCTATAATATATATATATATATATACACACACACTTTTTTTAACCTATATAGTGTATATATAGTCTTGAACTCTTTATGTACTTTAGTGTTCCTGAGGATGTCATTAGACGAAAGCGCTTGAGCACCACTCTGTGTTTCCTTTCCTTTGTGGTTTTATTGATCATATATATATATATATATATATATATATATATATATATATATATATATATATGAATGAATTGATGATTTCTAGACGCTCATAAAACGTCGCAGGCAGCTGACCTAAAAAATATAAAAAAAACGATCTCTGTTGACGTTTCGACCTCTTCTTTCATCGACCTCGTCAATAACGAGACTAGCCCTTTTTTTTTTATTTAACGAGACGTGCAGAGCCTACATAGTTTTGGACATAATTTTTATTGATTTCATTGAATTATTTTGTATGCGGGCGTGTGGGTGTACATGAAAGTGAAAATGAGTGTGGCTTTCTTTCAGAATTTGAATTTGAAGGTTCGCTGTGATGTTCCATTTTTTATCCATCCACGAAGAGAGAGTGAGTGAGTGAGTGAGTGAGTGAGTGAGTGAGTGAGTGAGTGAGTAAAATGAGAGCGAGTGAGAGGTTGTTCGATTTCGCGTGACAAGAAATTTCATTCGAGAAAATGTCATCACGTTTTTATTAAATAATAAACTGGCAGATAAAAGTAAAATGTGGTCATAATTTGACCATAATATTCACTAGTAAAGTTATTATTAAAATAATTGCTATATATTATTCAACGTTTGGGCATATACTTTTTATAAACCTTCAACGTATACATATGTACAGTTGACTTCAAATTTTGTATCGTTTGTAATAATGTTTCTCTCTCATTTACAAATATATATCTTTTACCACTTGCAAAAGAACTACTACTACATAATAATAATAATAATAATAATAATAATAATAATAATAATAATAATGCTATACTCACCAAATGGTGAATACCTTCTTTCGCGCCGTTCCAATTAAGGTGTGGCCATTCCCAATCACTTCAATCTATCAAAGGTTTTGGTGAAATTCCTCAACGTTTTCGTTCACGAAAAGAGAAAAGACTTTCGAAATAGACTTTACATCGTTGAGTTATTTCAGCTTTTTTGAAGCCCTTTATAATGCTACCAGAAATACTCTTAAGTTTCAAAGTCTAAGAGAGCGAGTTCTTACTGCACACTCAATCGATCCTTTTCAACCATCTGAAATAGAGAAAAAAAAATATTTGTTTATATAACGCAGTAATGCGCATATAAAATTTATATATGCGCTACTACAGTGCTAATATTGTATACTATATATATATATATATATACTCCACGTACTACAGCACTACAATAGTGCAGTGCGGTGTTCCCAACCCTTTTAGGTCGACGTACCACGTTTTGCCACCATCATTTTCCTAAGTACCAACATTAAAGTGGCACCACCTATAACCAAAACTATAGAGTGGGTGGGTGGTGGTGGTGGCGGCGGGGGAGGAGGACTGTGGTGTTCAATCTTCAATTCTCAGAGCCTTACCTAAAAACTTATTGATTCTAATTCATCCCCATTTGTAATGAATCAAAATCTTGATTTTAGCCTCGCGCGTTTATCGTTAAATAATAATTTAAAATTTACTCGGACAGCAGCAAATTGGATAACATAAAAACCGTCAGCGTGAAAGGGTGTGGTTTATTCATCTATACCTACAATTACTTTTAAAAACCTTATCAATAAATTAATTAATTATCAATTATCAAGCTGCGTATTTATAACCCTCTCGCGTACTACTTGAAAGAGGTCCATCGGTGGTACGCGTACCACGGGTTGGGAATTGAAGATAAGACGTGACAAGGTTTACCATAATACATGAATGAAATTAACATAAAGCGTAATTTGTAATTGAAATCTAATTACTGAATTACGTTAAATAATAATTACACGTAATCATTATAAAGAATTATAAACGTAAAAGTACGCATTGCAGTGTTAAAATTAACTTTTCACTGCAAATTATTTACATTATACGAAGACTCGAGTCAAATTTTCGAGTTTCTTGGATGGTATGGTGGTAAGATGGCGTACTCGGGACGTTGCCCTGCGACGCGGGGACGAACCCTCCTCCGCGTTGCACGTTTTACCCAAGGATTCATATAAAATCAACCTACTGTTATTGCAGTTATATAATATAATACTATTATATCATATAAATATAGGGTGGGGCACGGGAATCAAGTGTTTTTTGAATAGCTAGTAATCGGCCATTAGGAATGGGAGGGGCGTGCGGTAGGTAGCATTCCATTCCTGGGTTCATAGCATTTAACTTTAACTAACACTCACCTTTATCTTTCAGGTGCCATCATGGAGCAGTGGACGTTAGAACACCGCATGTTCGCGTATGATCATTTTGTTAGGAGTGGCGAGTCAGTGACAGCAGTTCAGCGTGCGTTTCGCCGCAGATTCAACATTCATCGAAATGACTCTGTTCCCGCTCGTGACACAATCTTACGTTGGGTTAACAATCTTCGAACAGGAGGTTCAATAATGAAAACAAAACCGAAGGGGCCGCAACGCACTGTGCGTACTCCAGAGAACGTTGAAAGGGTCAGACAAGCGATGTTGCAAAGCCCAGGCCGCTCTGCTCGGAGACATTCAGCTGCACTCGGAATCAGCAATCGTACTGTTAGACGGATTTTGCATGAAGAATTACATTTTCACCATACAAGTTAGCGATGGTGCAGGAATTGAATGTAAACGATTGCCCCCAACGACTGAATTTTGCACAGGAAATGCTTGCACTTTATGAGCAGAATGAAAACATGATGGTGGTAATGAGTGATGAAGCCCATTTCCACCTTAATGGGGCCGTCAACAATCAAAACTGTCGGTATTGGGCTGCTGAAAATCCGCGACAACTCCATGAAAAACCGCTGCATAGCCCTAAGGTTACAGTTTGATGCGCGGTGGGAAAGTTTGGCGTCATCGGTCCCTATTTCTTCGAACAAAATGGGGTTACCGTTACCATAACATCTGGGCGTTACATTGAGATGGTGAACACCTTTTTCATCCCTGAGTTACGAAGAAGGCGTATTGCTCGTCGACATTTGTGGTTTCAGCAAGATGGGGCCACGCCACACACCGCCAGAGCGTCAATGGCTGTTCTTCGCCCCCTGTTTCCCAACCATCTCATTTCGAGATTTGGTGACATTGCATGGCCCCCTCGGTCCCTGACTTGTCCACATGTGACTTCTTTCTATGGGGGTACCTCAAGTCACGTGTCTACGAGGACAAGCCCCGTACATTAGATGCATTGAAGGAAGCGATCCGTCAACAAATCATCCAAATCAACAGAGACCTGCTGAGAAGAGTGGAGGCCAATTTTCGTAAACGCCTTCAACAATGCGTCGACGGCCAAGGACATCATATGCCAGATATAATTTTCGGTACATGATTATTATGACATGAAATGCTATGTTCTTACGAATGTTGTTCTACCAATATATTTTCTTTACAAAAATAAATATCATTTTCCTGATTATTCCAAAAACACTTGGTTCCCGTGCCCCACCCTGTATTATAACATTATTATTATTATTAAAATTACTATATATACACACTGTATACATATTCCCCCCCCCCTCCCCGAGTCTTTCATTACATTATTCATATTAGGTTTGCAAAAAGAAAAATTCAAAATTAAAATTAACTTTTAACTTCAGTAATTTAAAAACTCGTTAAAGCTCCATTTTTTCTCTATTAAAATGTAAAAAGATTAAAATTTTAATTAATTGAGAGGATAAACACTGAAAATCCATGGATGTGTATGTGTGTGTGTGTGTGTGTGTTCGGTTTACTAATATTAGTATAATTACTGTTATTACATCTACAAGATATATATATATATATATATCTGCGAGTATGTAGAAGAATTATGTCATTTGGAAGAGTGAGGCCCATGGTGTAATGGTTATCGCATCTGACCGGCAATCGGAAGATCCCGGGTTCGATTCCCGGGTGGTTACCTCATTTTTTCATTTGTTTCGGTCTCTCTCTCTCGTCTTGCGCGGAATATCTCCTATACAAGCGTCGTTCTTTACGTTAATATACTGCGTGTTTGCAGTTAAATGTGTATATATATATATATATATATATATATATGATGCAAACCCACAAGGAAAAAGAAAAAACGATTCCAAGGTCTTTCGTGTATTCAGAGCTACACCTCGTCAGGGAATATTCCCTGATTCCTTCATTCCCTGACGAGGTGTAGCTCTGAATACGCGAAAGGCCTTGGAATTGTTTTTCTTTTTCCTTGTGGGTTTGCATCATTCATTCATTTCACGTGTTTAATTCTGAAATTCATCCCATATATATATATATATATATATATATATATATATATATATATAGTAGAGATCCGCTACATATCTAGGAAATCCCCGACCATTCGTTTATCCTACGACTTTATACTGTGTAAAGCTTACAATACTGTATAAACAAACTTAAATACAGCTTTGATAACGAAAAAGAAGAAGAAAAAGCACAACAAATGAGTGTATAGCTTTTCGTATCTTCTATTTACTCCTATTAAATCCTAATTCTAAATCGACGTTAAATTCGGCTTTCCTTATTAAGATCCTGATTGCGTCCCGAATTTTACAGATTTCGAGCTTCAGAATCGCAATTTCAGGTTTGTTTTTGATTCACCGCCGGTTTGATTGCTTTTAAAATTCTACGATAAACAAAGAGCACGCATTTAATGCCGGTTTTCATATCTCTCTCTCTCTCTCTCTCTCTCTCTCTCTCTCTCTCTCTCTCTCTCTCTCTCTCTCTCTCTCTCTCTCTCTCTCTCTCTCTCTCATTTATTTCTGCCTTCATTGCCCAGGTGAGTGAGATTCAGTGCATCCGTTTCGTTACCGGTGCCGATTAGTGACTGCGCGAACCGGAAAAGCCGACATCCGTCAAACGAGAAGCAAATCAAAGGTTTCTCCTCCACCGAATGTCATTCGGTAATAAATTCTTGCGTGCAAATAACAATCACTGCCACAAACAAGTTCAAACGAACAAAAACACGACTAAATTCCAAAGCGAAGTAGAAATTTATCAACCACCCTTTCCGTATACTTTTATTTCAGCCCCGTTGCGAGCACATACCACGAATGGATTAATCCCACGCAGAAGAATTTTGCACGCAATGCGCAAATACCACTGTCAAGGTCTCTGCACATGAATGTGCTTTCGAGCGCTTTCAAACAAAATCGAACTATGAAAATTATAATATAGACATCACAGTAGATAGACGGCAGTCGAAAATAGTCTTTTCAACCAATCTATACCGATATATATATATATATATATATATATATATATATATATAATATATATACATACAGGGTGTCCGAGAATATCTGTACAATTTTTGGCTGTTATTAAAAGTCAACCATGAAGTGTAGAAATTCCAGTGTTGTCCCATTTTACAGAGAATCTCATTAAGTTTTTTCTGATACCACGTTTGACAAGTTTTTTAGAAATGTACGCGGGTGACAGACATTGATGATTTAAAAGCAAGAATCACAGCTGCTATTGAGCGAATTGATGTGGATATGCTGCAGCGTACATGGCAACATTTGGAGTATCGATTGGATGTTTTGCGAATCACTAATGGTGCACATATCGAATGTTTGTAACAACGTTACTTTAATAAAAGAAACTTTTGAAAATACAGATTCTAAATAATCTTGTTTAAGAACTTTACGTGTGTTATCAAGAATTTTATTAAAAGATGAAATTGTACAGATAATGTTCGGACACACTGGAATTTCTAAAAACTTGTCAAAACTTGGTATCAGAAAAAACTTAATGAGATTCTCTGTAAAATGGGACAACACTGGAATTTCTACACTTCATGGTTGACTTTTAATAACAGCCAAAAATTGTACAGATAATTCTCGGACACCCTGTATATATATATATATATATATAATATATATATATTATATATATATAATATATTATATTATATATCCTATGCATGGTACAAAAGATAAGGAGGACTAAACTGTTAATATTTTAACAAATCAAGTCAAGTACGTGAAAGAATAGTAAACTTTTAGAAGATACAAAATAACCTGAATGTTATTTTCATTTCATGACATAAATAATTGTGAATTGTGCAGATAAAATATATTTTAGTTCAAGTAATAATCACAGAGTAGAACTAATTTTCAGTAGTCTGAAAAATGCGTCCTGAAATAAGGCATATCTTTTTTGTATGAATGATAAGAAACCTCGAAAATAAATTTACAATAATAACGTACAATCCTAAAACGAAGTAAGTTTATTATTGAGTACGGCTAGCGGAGGAGTGGCGAGCCGGCTGCCCTGTTTCGCCATTGAATCCCTATGATGCAGTCAACTTCAGCGTTAAATTCAATATAGTGGACAGGGTGGTGTATGCGCGGAGGAGATGGTACGGCCACGTGGAGAGGATGGGGGAGGACCGACTTCCAAGAAGGCTGACGTACGGAAGAATAGTGGGATCGAGGACCCACCCGGGGACGCCCAAAGACGACGTGGCTCAAGACGGTAGAAAGAGATAATCCGGGTTTAACCTGGTACCAGAAAACGGATCTGGCCAGAGACGGGGCGCAGTGGCGAGATTACCGACGGGGGAGAGGCATCGCGCGGGACCCAACCTGGAGACCTCCAGATGGGAACTAAGTCTAAATCTAAGTGTAATATATATATATATATATAATGAAAACCACCACGAAGGAAAAAGGAAACACAGAGTATATTTTTATTCCTAACTTACTTTTATTTGAATGCAACGATGATTAAGGATCGACATCGTCGGAAGAAATATTCAAATTGATGATAAATAATAAATTTTTCGTTTTGACTCCCGCAGATTGTTTTCCATTTAATAAACGATTCAAAGACATCACCAAAGAGACATCATCGGTGCGGAAACAACGCCACTTCTTCAAAACGAATCGCTTAACCGTCGAGTGGGAAGCACAGATTTGCCTCAGGTGACGTTAGGATAATAAATGTTGTGCGGCATATGCGTATATATATATATATTTTTGTTTTTGTTTCAAAGTATGACCGCTCATGGCCACCAAAAGAAAGGTGGATAGCAGAGCGAACACAGGACGAAGAGTATGGAACAACTAATGGAAATGAACAATAGACGGGGAGGAGGAGGAGGTGGGGGGAAGCAGAAAGATCATAGCGGAGTCACAGCCGGTAAAGAAGTCGGGAGCGAAAGAGGAAGAGAACAACCCGGTTATCGAAAAGTAGGGACCTTCAGACAGAAGAGCGCCAAGCCTATCACAAGGCCCGACGCTCTCCAAAAAGGGAAAATACTCTGCGCGCAGCGCAGAGTAAAGCGGACACTCCACCAGGAGGTGGGCAACTGTAAGTAGGACGTCCAATTGGGACATCGGGGCACCCGATCCCCGGCATCAAATAGCCATGGGTCAGGTGGGTGTGGCCAATACGGAGGCGGGCCAGAGCCACCTCCTTATGGCGCGACCGATGGAAGGAAGAGGCCCAACATCCCAATTGGGTTTAATCTTGCAAAGTTTGTTATCCGTAGCGCCATCCCAGCGACTCTGCCACCGGGAGCGCAAAAACCTACGGAAGCCAGGGATATAATCGGAAAAGGGGGGACACGGGAAACCTGCAGTCGGCACGCGGAACGGGCAGCTCGATCGGCAGCCTCATTTCCAGCCACGTTAACATGTGCTGGGACCCAGCAAAATACCACCTCCTTGCCACCGAAAGCGACAAGAGTATGGCACAGTAGCTGGATTCGTCGGACCAGTGGGTGGACAGGGTCAAAACACTCCAGGCCATCCAGGGCACTGCGGGAATCCGAATAGATGACAAACGACCCATCCGGATGCTCCCGCACCACCTCCAGAGCGCTCAGAATGGCATAGAGCTCCGCCGTGAAAACGGAAGCCTCATCAGGGAGACGGGTACATCGGGGAGCAAGGGCAAACGACTGGGGAACAGCCGCGGCCCCAACGCCCCCCGACGACCTCGAGCCATCTGTGAAGACCGCAACACATGCAGAGTGACACGCTGCATGCTGAAGGAACAGAGACCGAAGCAAGGCAGAGTCAGAATCGGCCCTGCGAACGGGGCGCAACGCCCTACAGCACGCAACAGGGGTGCTCTCCCAAGGTGCAACACCCTGAAAGAGACCGGTATAACGGATGGAGGAGGAGTGCCCATACCATCGAGGAGGGAGGTCACCGTGTCGGTGAAATACCAACCCCCATCCCGGCAGAACGCCCTCTCAACCACCTGGAACAGAGGAGAGGTGGGAAGACGGAGGATCCGGAGATAGTGCTTAGCAATGAGGAACGACCTCCGATCCTCCAAGGGAGGGATGTCGCACTCAACCTGCAGACTATCAACCGGAGAGGAGCGGAAGGCGCCAGATGACATGCGCAGTCCTCTAGAGAGGACCGGATCCAGTATCCGAAGGGCCGTGCGGGAGGCGGAGCCATACACCACACTCCCATAGTCTAATTTGGACTGTACCAGGGACACGTACAAACGGAGGAGCGTCCGCCTATCCGCGCCCCATGTAGTATGCGACAGATGTCCCAGCAAATCCAGGGTACGTCTCGCGGACTCGCGCAGCCGGCGAAGGTGGGGAACCCAGCTCAAACGGCTGTCGAAAACCATACCCAAGAAGAGTACTGATGGAACGAGGGCCAGAGGCTGACCCCCGAGTGTAAGGTTAAAGGCCGGGATGGCGCCGGATCCCCGTCTCCTCGACGGAAGGAAGGCCACACACGAAGTCTTCGGGGAAGACAGCGTAAGGCCCACCGACGACGCCCAGCGTTCAACCCGATTGACCGCGAGTTGGACTTGCCTCTCCACGAGGGGGGGACTCGTCCCCGCGGCATAGACAGCCAGATCATCTGCGTAGATGGAACAGCGCACCGAGGGCGGAAGAGCTCCCGGTAGCGCAGACATAACCAGGTTGAAGCAGGAGACGCTTAAACACACCCCTGGGGCACCCCCTCCTCCTGAACATACAGGTCAGATAGGGCCGCCCCATTACGGACGCGGAAAGTGCGACGGCAGAGGAAGTTGCGAAGAAACGTGGGCAAAAAGCCCACAAAACCAAGAGACTTCAAACGGTCCATGACAACTCCCCGACGGGTCGTGTCATAGGCCTTTTGGACGTCGAAAAAGACGGCCAGAACAAGATTCCGGCGGGAAAATGCCTCCCGTACATCATGGCCAAGGAGGAGGGGGTCCAGAGTACCCCGAAATCGACGAAAGCCATACTGGGTCGGGGGGTATAACCCAAGCGACTCCAGTGTAAAGGAAAGTCGGACGGCCACCATCTTTTCAAGGAGCTTGCATAAGCAGCTCGTCAAGGCAATAGGCCGATAGCTCGCCACCTCCGCCGGATCCTTCCCCGGCTTAGGTATCGGGACCACAATCGCCTCCCTCCAACGGGAAGGGAACGACCCCTCAACCCACACCCGGTTGAAAAGATCCAGCAAGAAGTGCAGGGCCATCGGGTGCAGATTCCAAAAAGTCATACGGAATGTCATCAGGGCCAGGGGCGGAAGAACGACGGGTTGCCAAGGCAGCCCGAAGTTCCCGCATCGTAAAGAGAGGTTATAGGGCTCGTTCCCAGGGGGCGGGAACGTGACCTCCGATAAAGGACGATCCGCAGCTGAAGGCGAACGGGAAACCGCAGCAAAAGCACCGGCCAGCCGATCAGCCACAGCAGCAGGATCCGAAAGGAAGCCGTCCCCGTCCCGAAGGACAGGGCGACTAGCAGGGACCGGCTTCCCCTCGATACTACGTACCTTCCGCCACACAGCAGCAGAAGGGGTAGATGAGGAGATGCCGGACACAAAAGCACGCCAAGAGGCCCGACGGGCCAACTTGAGAGTCCGGCGGGCGAAAGCCTTCGCCCGCCGCATCTCAATCAAGTGGTCCGCGCGCCGGGTGCGGTGGAAGCGGCGCGTTGCCCTCTTCCTCTCGCACACCGCCTGGTGACATGCTGGAGTCCACCACGGGACGCTACGAGTCCGCGGGTTACCGGAAGATCGAGGAATACAGTCCTCCGCGACGCCCATCACCACCCGCTCGAAGAACTCCAAGCTCTCATCCACAGAGCCAAAGCTCAATACCGAACGGACAATGACGGAACGAGCTCTGAAAGATGGCCAGTCAGCCCGCGCAAGGCACCACCTCGGTCGAGACGAGACGCCCGGCTGCGGTCCGACCGGCTCAAGACAGACTGGGTAATGATCACTGCCATAAGAGTCCCCCAACACCTTCCACGAAAAATCGAGTAAGGCATCGAGGGACACCAAGGAGAGATCAATACAGGTAAATGAACCCGTGGGTTCGTGGAAGTAGTAGGTTCACCGGAATTGAGGCACGCAAGGAAAGTTCCTCCATTAAGGAGAGCAACATACCAGCAACATTAGTCGACCGACATCTCCCCAAGCCGGGTCGCGACTGTTAAAGTCCCCGAGGAGGAGAAACGGTCGAGGCAGTTGCAACACCAACTCGCGAACCGCGTCGCGAGAAGGAGGGTCATGAGGAGGAATATAAATCGAGCAGGCAGTGTACTGGCGATCTAAAAAGAGCCGCACAGCCACAGCCTGCAAGGAAGTGCGAAGAGGCACACCTCGCGATGGTAACGAATGATGCACGTAAATCGCCGCACCCCGCCGGCGTGTGTGCTCATCCGGGGTGCAAGGGAAACCAACATAGCCAGAGAGACGAGGGAGTCCCCGCGCAGCCAGGATAGTCTCCTGGAGACAAACACAGGAAGGCCGCTCGCTCTCCAGCAGGGAGGCAAGGTTCTCCCAGTTAGCTAAAAGCCCCCTACAGTTCCAATGCAAAATGGAACTGTAAGGGGAAGCGGCATTATAAGAGGCAGAGAAAACAGCGAAATAGCCACGGACCAAGCTGAGCAGCAAACTCAACGGTCCGTAACCAGGGACGGAATCGGCTTCCCCGACTCACCCCGAACTGGGGGGGTAGGGGCCACCGACCCCAGCTGCTTCACCCGTAGTAGAACGAGAAGTGGAGAGTAGAACAGGGAGTCAGAGGGGGGCTCCCCGGCGGGGGAGAGACGACGAGACGGGCCCAGCCGAAACCCCCAACTCCCCACCAGAGGGGGACTGGGGGAACCAGTTTCGAGGGCTCGTCAAACCAGACAAGCACTGACGGGGGGGGGAGGAAAGGTCGACCACAGGTGGGAGAGGTAGATCCAGGAGAGAGACCCGACCACTCTCAGCAGGAGCCGAAGGGAGAGACTCCATGAAGGGGCCAGGCTCCTCTCGACCGGGTCTATCATGGGAACAGAGTCAGTAATCGAGGGTGTCATGGGGCGGTGTACCTCGACCGACACCCGGACACTGGTCGGGGCACCGGGAGGTGACGCCTCACCAGCCCTCCGTATAGGGGGGAGTCCCGAGCGGATCAGGGGCCGCGCCGCTTCCCCTCCGGTGAAGAAGGGGAAGCAGGGCGAGCAGCAGTCAGATCGGGTCGGAAGGAGACTCCGACCACGGCGACGCTTCCTCCTCCCCTTCGGGGCATCACCCTCCCCACCCGAGAGACGAGTAGGCAAGGATCCAGACCCCAAGGCCGGAGAGGGAGAAGGGGCACTTGTAGGCAGGGAATCAGATGGGATGTCTGAAAGTGAGGCAGAGGAACAAGAAGGACCCGCGGCGCCAGGAGGACCACCAACCCCCGGAACTTCCAGGGGGGGCACCACTCCGGTAGACGCCGGGGTAGCACGGGAGGGGCCCGAGGACCCGCCAGGGCCAAGAGCCGCAGCGTAGGACAACCCCCGCCGCGGCTCCCGGTCACGGACCCTATCGCGCGCCTCCCGCGCACTAAGGAATTCGGTAGTCCTTAAGGACCGCACCTCGAATTCAAACTTGAAAACGGGGCAGTCCCGAGAGGAGGAAGGGTGGGCCCCCGAGCAGTTCGAGCACCGCGGGGGCTTCGTGCACGGGGTAGGGTGCGCAGGCCCACCGCAGCGGACACATAGCTTACCCTCACGGCGGCACGCAGAGCTAACATGGCCGAACCGGTTGCAGCCAAAGCAGCGAACCGGGTCAGGCACATATGGTCGCACCGAAAACTCACACGACCGGCGATCACCCATGCCCCAGAACACCTGGGCCGGAGGCACAAGGGAGTCAAAGGTCAGGAGCAGACGAGCGGACGGGGTAAGAGCACCATCCCGGCGCGACGAAAAGCGGAAGACCTTCGTTACCCCCTGGGGGGCAAGATCCTCCTGCAACTCGCCAACCGGGATTGACAGCAGACGGGAAGCGAAAATGGTGCCCTGACAGCTATTCAATTGCGGATGGGGAGTCACAGAAACTCTGCAACCCAAGACATCCTGCAACTGTAGAAGGGACCCAGTCACCCCCGAAGAACGGGACTTCAAAAGAAGAGACCCATCCTTCAGAGGGCGGATATCATAACGACAGGGAACCCCTATCGTCTTAAGGCGCTGAAACACCCGTTCCGAGTTGCCCGGAAGGGAGCCAGCGGAAGGGCGGAGAACAAGGAACCTGTCCACCGGACAGAAATTGACAGCAGAGACAGGTCCATGTGTAACGGTAACCGAGAGTGGGCGAGAGAACAAGGGCCGCGAAGACCCCGCCCTACGGCCACCACGAGTCCGGCCACGAGAGCCAGACGCCGCAGAGGACGAGAGGGGGCCATACGGCTTGAAGGTCAATCCAGCGGAGGCAGAGGCCGCTGAACGACCAGAAGTAGTAGTCTTATCCAAATCCAAGGGCGGGCCAGAGTCGTCAACAGAGGGGAGTGAAGTTTAGAAATAGAACCCATAAAGTAGCTTTACAAAAAAGGCAGCCTCGGACCCAAGGCGATGCACCATCCGCCGCTGCATCCTTCAAGGCGCAGGCCCAACGTCCCGGGTAGCCCGCCCCCCAACCTAACTGTCGTTTTAAAAACAGCAGATTGGCACTACGGAGATTTGTCCGTTAAGGGCCAAGCAAAGACCCAATCCAGACGCAGCAGCGGTCCGGGCGCCCGTACCGTCCCCGGAGCACGGCTCAGCCACGGAGCGATGCCCCCCGGCGGGTGCACCCGATGACCCCAAGACTGCAAATACAAACAGAGGGGGGGGGATACTACGAATTGACAGAGGCACAGGACCGAGTCAAGACAAAAGAAATTCCGGGAGAGACGGAAAAAAAGGGGGAGCAAAAGAAAAGAAAGGGGGGGGAAGAAAAGGAAGGGGAAAAAAAAAAACCGCAACTAGGTAACTCTTCGTCCACACCCCGCGAGGAGTTGAGGAAACTCAACAACCCACGAGGTGTACGAGCCCCCTCGGCCCGGCAAGCCGGAGTACCTAATCGAGGGGCGTATATATATATATATATATATATATATATATATATAAACCTTTGGGTTAACCTTTGGTTAGCTTCCGCTCGAATTGTTCATTCTGACGAAGGTCAAGCTTTTCACTCCACCTTAGACCTACAGTTTAACGTGGAATCCGAACCACGCCCCATCAGCAGCCCAGCGTCTTAACCACTAGGCCACCTAGGGTACCCATTTATCTACCAACCACTTTCTTTATTGTGTGGAAGGATGAACAGCTGGATTTTTCTGCGCGCCAGCTGCCGTCGGGTCTCGAACCCGGGCCGATGGATTTGTAGTCAGCGACGCTAACCACTACACCACCGAGGGGCATTGGTGCGTATATATATAGTTCGTATTTGTGGAGGATGTTGTGTTAAAATTAAGAATCTTTAGGTTAAAATGTTAAAAATGTTGTGACAAAGAAGCGTCATCGATTCATTCGTGTTTTTCTGATTTTCTCAGAAATTAACGATTTAGAGAAGCATTTTTTCTCGTTCCGCGTTGTAGTGGGTAACACCATTTCTCTATAAGTGAAGACAATGAGGTCTGGGATCCGATTCCAGATGGTGTGCGATTATAACGGAGGATTTAGATTTACAGACCCTCCTCACTAACAATTGTAATTTTTTTAAAAAAAGTACAAATCTACGGAATCGTCATGTATTATTTGAATTACTTTCTCGTGTCGCCAAAATTAGCTTTGAAGCGCGCGCGCGCAATATCGCTAAAACTAAAAGTTAACAAATAACGAACGAATGTAAAAACGAAAAATAAACAATAAAACAATAATGACGTACATCCTGCTATAAATTCTAAACTTTTACCCATAACACGATTCACGCAAAACGAAAAAAAAAAAAAAAAAACACAAACGACATCAAAAACAGATAAAATTGTTTAGATAATATATTTAGTTATTTTGTCGCCTTTCTATCTCTCTTTCCCGGCATCGACCCCCTACGCACCCTACCCCACGAAACAAACACTGGTCTTAAAGCACTCCCTACCCCCAACCCCCACCCGCAAGCACTCCCTTACCAAAATTATACGTTTTTAACTTACACAAACACTGTCAAAGTTTTAAATTGAAACAACAAAGGGGGAAAAAGTGAAACGATAAAAAAGACATTTATTTTTAAATATCCGAACTTTTTCCTAGTTCTTCTTTCTTCTTCTTTTGTGTACTGAAAAGAAAAAAAAAAAAAACCTTGGTTACGACAACCCAATATAAGGTTCAACAATTTACTGACCAATCCAAATTATAATTCAACCATACGATATTCCACCAATCGTATTTATTTCTCTGGTAGAAAAGTTAATTGGTTGGTTAATGTTGGTTAATGTCGTTGCATTAACCACTGGAATTGGTTGGTAAATACACGACCATTTTGTTGGTTAATGTAACCAATTATTCTTCCCCGTGATACTAATAATAATATTCATCATCATTCCTTATGAGGGACGGAAAGTGGCGCAGTGCCCGGGCCAAACTAATGCGGGTGACTGGCCTAACTTCCCGATTACATTACTACCAACATCATCGAGAGTCGAAACCCCGACCTCAGTGACTCATCTTCGCTAACTGGGAACCGATGTTACTCAGTGAGACACGGGCGTCGGTATATTGTGACATACTGAGAATATAATTAAATACAAACGTAAAAATGGACGCTCTCTACTGAACGTACGTTTATTAACAGAGTTTAATGAAATATATACGTCAATCCAACAGAAGAAACAAATGAAATAAGAAAAGAAACACGGAAGCTGGACCGGACGACATTCCTACATTTTGCATGGCACAGAAAATCATGCAATGATATAAAATATATATATATATATATATATATATATGGGTTTGCCAAATGTAGTTTATGTTAGGGAAGCGCGAAAGCATGACAAAAGGTAAAAATGGGACGCCCCAATTTATTGGGCTTTTATGATATAGGAATCTGCTTCTGTTTTGAAATGGTGTTGTGTTTGTCCAACTCGAATAATGGGTTTAGTTTTTAAAATCTCAAGGTTAAATTTTGAATTAATATTCTATCAATAATCATTACGCAATATATATATATATATATATATATATATATATATATATATATATATATATATATATACACACAGGGTGTCCCATAAGTCTGGAACCATAGGGTAAAATAAGTAATTCATGTTTTTCCGTTTATGCAAGTGCCCATGATATCTTTGAGTAAGGAAGAACGAATCCAGGTAATTCTGCTCGTAGGAAATCGGAGTCAGAGGGAGGTCGCTGAGGAATTTAACAGATTGCATCCGGACCGCGCGCCGATATAACATACAGCTGTGTTGGCAAACTTGTAGCAAAGTTCAGGGAAACGGGATCCATAGGAGATAAACCACGCAGTGGACCTCCGAGGACATGCACTGACGATGACACAGCCGCTACCATCCTCGCTCATTTCACAAGCAGTCCCCAAAAGTGTCTTCGGCGTTTTTATCATTTTGCCCTATGGTTCCAGGTTCCAGACTTACGGGACACCCTATATATATATATACACACACACTAGCTGAGGTACCCGGCGTTGCCCGGGATAAATTTCACATTGCTGTTGCATGTTGTTCACGGTCAGCTTCAAGGCGTGATTGTCTTTCTTGGGGTGTTTCTCTTGCTCTGGTAGCTGCTACACTTTCTCGGACAGCTTCAAGACGTGATTGTCTTTCTTGGTTTTCTCTTGCTCTGATAGCTGCTATACTTTCTCGGACAGCTTCAAACCGTGATTGTCTTTCTTGGAGGGTTTCTCTTGCTCTGGCTGTTGCATGTCGTTCACGGTCAACTTCAAGGCGTGATTGTCTTTCTTGTGAGCTTTCCTGCTTCTGGGCTTCTTTATTTTTTCTGGCTGCTGATGTAGATCTGCCCAAACTTTCCCGTTTCTTTGGTGGCATGGTAAAGTAGTTGGGATTTTCAAAAACTGCACAAAAACATTGCCACATTAACTTCCTGTAACTATTCGCACAAACAGACAAACAGACAGGCTGACCGACTCTGTGTTGACATTCTTCATCCCATAAGAGGTTCTCGTGCCAAATTTGGTAGCTCTAAGTCAAACGGTTTGAAGTCGTCCTAAAAAATATGTGAAGCTCAAGATTTTCATGATTGTGTGCTTTTCTATAGTTTCATTGACCAAATAATTAGTCATGAAAATGTTAAGATTCAGAAATCTTGACACAATGTGAAGCTCAAAATTTTCACGGCTACGTTCTTTTCTGTAGTTTAATCGCGGTGCTGGGGCCTTCAAGCCCAGTAATTTTAATTATTTAATTTATTAACATTCTTCATCCCATAAGTGGTTCTCGTGCCAAATTTGGTAGCTCTAGGTCAAACGGTTTGCGCATGCATAAAGGACAGAAAATATATAATAGTATATATATATATTCCCTCTTGGAAGTTTCCACGTCTTCCTTTTATAGATATTCAGGCAGTGGGAACGGAAGCGTGTCCGTTTTCGTGTATCACGTGACACGCCTCATAGGAACTGACACACTTGACATTCTGAATCAAATCAGTCGTTTTAAAGTAGACGGACATCTACGGAGCGTCTCCCGCGTTAGCAATTAAATTCAATTTGCAAACGCATTTAAATAGAAGTCACGACATGCCACGATGAGGTAGCGTCCCTCCTCTAGTTTGTAGCTCTCTCGTCGTGACAAGATTGTCACGTCACCTCCTCTATAAAATGCCTCTTCCAACCCAGAAATAAAAGTAAACAAAAAAATCATACTTAGAAATAACGCAATGTCACGAAATAACAACATTACGAGTGTAATTATATATATATACACACATACGCAGTTCCTGCATGAAAACGAGCAAGGAGGAACTGCTTATTACCGGAACTATTACTACTCCAACGAGTGATAGTCTTCATAAATTAGTAATATCATTTTTATACATACAGAAATAAATACGATACAACCCACACTTTTGGGAAAACGCCGCCCATCATAAAGTTATTAGGCAATTTGGGACACAATACATAATTGCAATTACGACTATATTAGCGTCCATTTCCGGGGAAGATAGGGTGCAGGAAGCGAGAAAGATAAGACGTATCAAATATACAGGGTAGCGCAAGAGTCAGGAAACAAAGAAGCCAGAGAGAATGGATCTTTTCCGTTCTGAGGCCGCCACTATTTTTAAATAAAAATTACTTTTCAGTTAAAAAATTATAATTTATAATTTATAAATTTTTAGTTAGAAAATTTATAATTTAAGCAATGATGACCTTTTGACTCCTAACTTTTGCGCTTTACCGCAAAAATCAAGAGTCAAAGGGTCATCATTGTATAAATTACAAATATTTTAACTAAAAATTATAAATTATAAATTTTTTATTGAAAAAGTAATTTTTATTTAAACATAGTAGAGGCCACAGAAAGGAAAAGATCTATTCTCTCTGGCTCCTTTGACTCCTAACTTTTGCGCCACCCTGTACTTTATAATAATCTCTCTCTCTCTCTCTCTCTATTCTCTCTCTCTATATATATATATATATATATATATATATATACGGCCTTTTTGCAAAGGTTTATTAGCAGACTATAGTCCATATGACAAATATTATTAATACAATGACAGTTCACATACTAATGATAGAAATATATACAACTGATCAGAAATAATACGGTAATGTCGAAGTTAAGTGGAGCTACAGACAGACGTTTTCGCACCAAGAATTCCATAGCTTAGAGGACAAACAGCAGGACTCATGGAGAGCTTGGGTAATCGGGTTGGTTGATTTTTTAATTCTTTGCATTAGACTGTATTGAGCACGTTTTGTTACCTCTGGAAAGCTCGGAGCATTATGGGTAGCAAACATTTGCGAAGCTAAGCATCTCGGGGGTAATTTATGTAAGAGTCTAAAAGACCTGTTGTACAGCAAATTTAGGGTTCTGCCAAAGCCTTTTTTATAATTCACTCAGAGTTGCTGTCCGTATATATTACTGCAGAAAGTACGAAAGTGTCTTTAGCTTCACTTGTACGGAACCGGAAGTTCCTTATAGTCATATTCGCTTTAGCACAAAGGCTTCGAGATTGTTTTCTTGTATCCGAGTCATCACTCAAGGAGCTAGTGATAGTTTGACCCAAATACTTAAACTCCTGTATTTCCTCAATTACTTCACCTCTCATTTTAAACCTAATATCAGCTGGCTGATTACAGCTTTTAGGATGAAATTGCATAACCTTAGTGTTTGTAACATTAAAAAGAATATCATGTTTCTGCGAATACACTTCGCAGACTTTTAGTAGCCGATCCAGACCTTTAACAGAGGGACTTATTAACACCATATCATCGGCATAAACTAAGTTATTTATTATTGTGTTATATATACAACATCCCACTGTTGCCTCATTAAGTGAAGCAATTAATCCGTCAATATACACATTAAACAGCATAGGAGAGAGCAAGAAGCTGTCTCATCCCGCAAGAGGAGCCAAAACATTTGGATAGTACATTGACCCCACCTAACGGTAAAAGATCGGTGGGAATACCAAAATTTCGATAAATTTAATATGTAAATGGAAACCCTGTGTATATATATATATATATTGTTAAAATAAAATCTTTTTCCTGGTTTATCTCATATTTCAGTTCATTGCATTTTTTGGTATTTATCTTGACTCTGCTTTTGTTTTCATGGTATCTGTACAGTAAAATATAGTATTAGGATACTCTTTTATTAAGTAGCTCTCTCTCTCAATATATATAATATATATATATATATATATATATATATATATATATATATATATGTTCCGCCCAAACATCGAAATCGCTCAGTGAGCGAAAAAAACAGCCACAACTCGTTGTGGATGCACCGAAGTGACCACACACCGATGTTAGATATTTTTTCGCTTCATGACCATTCTCAAACAACCACAACGCGTTGTGGACAGTGGTGGGCACCGTTAACCAAAAAGTTAACTTCGATAACGATAATCCGATAATTTTACTACAAAGTTAACGGAAGTTAACGATAATCCGTTAACGATAACTATTTCTTTACTAACATTTAAAAAAATCAAGGAAAAAAGCTTTAAAACCCATAGAAAATGTTTATTTATGCAAAATCCAACAATAAATAGGTATTTAACTATTTTTATCAAGTTTTGCAACTTTTTTGCTTAATAACTTTTTTTTTTATTTTTAATAAAAAATGTTCTGATTACATGGTTTGAAACCCTTGTAACCACTAACCATTAACTAAATTTTAATTTACCAGAGAATTATTATGGCGGGAACTGAAAGGTAAAATTAAATTTTAGGCACATTTATTAAAGACTATGACACAATGTGCTGGTTGCCCTTCAGAAAGACCAACTTCTCAAAGTTAGGCCCAACTGCCAGTCTTGACCTCTTGGGCCTCAGGATGTCCTTGCCGAGAGAGAAGAGCCGTTCCACTGCGGCAGAGGACGGAATTGGCAGACTGAAGTTATGGCGGTTTGAATTCATTCACGGAGCGGTGATCTTCCGTTAACGTGTTAACGGACTTTAACAGACTAAATATCGAGTTATCGGAAGTTAACTGGTCCGATAACGATAAATGGAAATTAACTTCCGTTAATAGTCCGTTAAAAAAGTTAACTTCGTTAATTAACTGTTATCGGATTAACGCTTTACTGCCCAACACTGGTTGTGGACGATTCGAATATGATCACAACACGTTGTGGACGATTTGAAACGACCACACACCGATGTCTTTCATCAAACTCTATTTAAACACGACGTATATTGAAATGATATAAACACGACGTATATTTATCGACGTATTCACCGATCGAAAAGCAAAGTTAAGCAGATATGCTAGAAAAAGGATAAAGTCCTTTAAAAAATTATTATCAATAATTTTCCCGTAGGTTTCGATTAATTTTAAGCAACTTTAGAATGAGACGTAAATCTAAAAATTAACCAACTAGTTAGGTTAACTGAATGCCCGGTTAGGTTAACTGAATGCCCGGTTAGGTTAATTGTACGCCCTTGACGATTGGTTAGGTTAAGCCGTGATATTTTCGTTAGTTTTAACGAAAATATCGTCCACAACGCGTTGTGGTCATATCTGAATCGTCCACAACGCGTTGTGGTTGTTTGAGAACGGCCATGAAGCGAAAAACATATCTAACATCGGTGTGTGGTCACTTCGGTGCATCCACAACGCGTTGTGGCTGTTTTTTTTTCGCTCACTGAGCGATTTCGATGTTTGGGCGGAACATATATACAAGGTGTCCGAGAATTATCTGTACAATTTTTGGCTGTTATTAAAAGTCAACCATGAAGTGTAGAAATTCCAGTGTTGTCCCATTTTACAAAGAATCTCATTAAGTTTTTTCTGATACCACGTTTTGACAAGTTTTATAGAAATTCCAGTGTGTCCGAACATTATCTGTACAATTTCATCTTTTAATAAAATTCTTGATAACACACGTAAAATTCTTAAACAAGATTATTTAGAATCTGTATTTTCAAAAGTTTCTTTTATTAAAGTAACGTTGTTACAAACATTCGATATGTGCACCATCAGTGATTCGCAAAACATCCAATCGATACTCCAAATGTTGCCATGTACGCTGCAGCATATCCACATCAATTCGCTCAATAGCAGCTGTGATTCTTGCTTTTAAATCATCAATGTCTGTCACCCGCGTACATTTCTAAAAAACTTGTCAAAACGTGGTATCAGAAAAAACTTAATGAGATTCTCTGTAAAATGGGACAACACTGGAATTTCTACACTTCATGGTTGACTTTTAATAACAGCCAAAAATTGTACAGATAATTCTCGGACACCCTGTATATATATTGAGAGAGAGAGAGAGAGAGAGAGAAGAGAGAGAGAGAGAGAGAGAGAGAGAGAGAGAGAGAGAGAGAGAGAGAGAGAGAGAGCTTCTTAATAAAAGAGTATCCTATATTATATATTTAGGAGTAAACAGGAGCAAAAGAAGCAAAGAGTAATTGAAAGTTTAATATTTGATTCATTTTTTTCTCTCTTGGAAAGATCGCAAGAAACTGCGTGAAAAATTTTTTTTTACCCTGTATATGATGATATCGCGAAGTATTGCTGCACAGCGATTACAGACGCACTCTCTCATATTCGTTATTTTCTATGAGTGGAATAAACGTGAATATTAATAACAATAAGTTAAATCCTACGTACTATACTATATTGTTTAATCCCACACCAATCTAATTCCTTTATAAAAAAATAAGTATTCACTGATTCGTTGTAGGAATAATGACTGCTGCAGTTTGTCTCACGAATGAATTTCCGCATATAGCCTTATATAAGGTCACGTACTCAGTAGATATATACAAAGTAAAATCAAATTATTATATATATTCTATATCAGGGCTGTGCGAGTCTATCACTTTCGGGTCGGGTCCGGGTCCGGGTCTGGGTCATTTTTCTAATTTACTTTCGGGCCGGGTCATTTTTCTAATTTACTTTCGGGTCCGGGTCATTTTTTCTAATTTACTTCGGGTCCTGGTCAGGGTCCGGGTCGGACCAGAAAGTTCACTTTCAGTCCTGTCGGGTCTTTCAGTATATGACCGGTGTCTGGGTCGGGACCATTATTAAAAATTTTAATAATTATAATCTGGTATAAGATAGGTAATAAGACGCTACCGGAGCTACATTAACATGTTTTCTGAAACATAGTAAAACATTATATGGCTATACGATAGTAGCCTAACCATATATATTAATTAATTCGATTTTGGAAATGTTTGAAAGTAGATGTATTAATTGTATTAATATTTAATAGTAACTACGTATAGTTATACACGCATTGCTAAGGGGCAAAGTACGATGTATGATTGCTCTCTTCGGCCCCCTTATTCTAACAGCACTTGATCATATCGGACCCGTTGTCTGTTGCAACGGATGCAACTTATGCAGATCCCAAGTCGTACTCGGTTAACACAGACTGAATGGTTTGTTTCAAAACATCTCCTATGAAATTAATTATTTATTACTGATTTAGATTTAAAGTAACATTCTTTTACATATATAATGTTATAATGTTTCAGACTAACAAAGACCCTAGGATCCACTCATGGCTGGTCTACCTAACTGTGTTCGTAATTTGTATGTCCTCCGTGGTGGCGGAGGGGACCTACAATTTTATGTGGGTTCCGAACCACAAAGAACATAAGAACATAAGAAATCTTCATAGTGGGCACACTAGGGGCCACGTCGGCCCATCGAGGTGGCTCCACTATGCAAAACCGCCCGTACATTGGCAACAACCAATTTTTACAAAACTAATAATTATCAAATTAAAACTAAAGATAGAATCTCTGGATCCAGAGGATCAAGTCTAATAGACTACACTGGTATGCATCAATTTTGCTGTCAAGGGTTTTGTAAGTGATTCTTATAGAGTTTTTTCCTGCTGATTTCGAATCTGCAATCCGTTTTTCTCAATCAGCTCAGGTTATCCGGCTATGGCCTCATAAGTAAATAGAATTTTTCGTGATTTTGTCAAAGCGGAATTGGAACAGTAACATCTATCATCACTTGTTTCACTTGTATAATATCTTTTTTACTTTTCAGAGCATATAGATAAAATATTTCATAATGAATAGAGCGTGTAAAAATGATCCCATAGATTCTGCTACATATGTGGGACGGTTACCATGCCAAATAACCAGTCCCAAATCACTAAATTTGTGAAGACAATGTATAGAGCATACTTTGGAATTAAGCTAGGGGACCAGGACAAAAATTTCGCCCCTCATATGTGCTGCAAGACGTGCATTGAAAATTTGAGAAGATGGAGCAAAGGCAGAGCGAAATCTTTGCCTTTTGGAATTCCCATGATTTGGAGAGAAGGAAAGGATCACGTGACAGATTGCTATTTCTGCATGACAAACCTCCAAGGTGGGCTTATAAATTTATTTTTCTTAAATATTTGAAATCCTCGTATGAAACTTGACATAATATTCACCATAATGTAATATTCACCATATATAGCATAATATTCACCATAATGGTAATCATACATTTACATATACATATTGTTATAGAAAATACATTTACACATACACATACATATTGTTATACAAGTTACATTTACATATACAATGATTGTATATTTCTTTCTTTTTCATTCATATTGTCCCGAAGGGACAATATGAATGAAAAAGAAAGAAAATATACAGACTCCATCGACCTATTTCATATCTTACAGACCGCAGCCTTCCCTCACGAGCCGCCACTGTCTGAATGCTTCTTCTATTTCATATGCAAGTTTTATATCCATGTTTCTGTGTTTCTATTTTCAGGAGTTAACAAGAAGAATAAACACATTGTTGTATACCCTAACATTCCTTCTGCTATGAGACCTGTACCCCATGGTCCTGGAATTCCAATACCCGACCCACCTCAAACCCTGGACTTCGATGATTCTGATGATGAATCAATGACCAATGCCAATGACCAGTCCCAGTCGTATATACCTCAAAATACCGCTTCAAATGAGCCGAGGCCTCTCAACCAGGCCAAACTTAATGATCTTACCAAGGATTTAGGACTTTCCAAATTAGCTGCCGAGATCTTGGGCTCACGACTTCGAGAGGACAACTTGCTGGCTCCGGGAACAACATTCTCCTGGTATAGGAAACGAGAGGACGAATTCCGCAAGTTTTTTGCAGTGCACGAAAATACCTCTTCCTTAGTGTACTGCTGCAATGTTGAGGGGCTAATCGAATCTTTGGGCCTGCCATATAACGCATCAGAATGGAGGCTATTTATAGACTCGTCTAAACGAAGTTTGAAAGCAGTACTTCTCAACATTGGGAATAGGGTTGCATCAGTCCCTGTAGCACATTCCGTACAACTTACTGAGAGCTACGATAACATGAAAATTTTACTGGATGCTCTCGTATACGACCAACATAACTGGAGGATCTGTGGAGCAGAGCTGGGCACTTGCGTTTTTTTGCCCGTTTTTTTGCGGTACTGCGGTACTGCGGTACTACTACCGCACTACCAAACCGGTACCGCATAACGCAGTACCGCAAAGGATCGCTGAAAGTACAGCAGTACCGCTACCGCATTCAAATTTCCCGCGGTACTTTCCGCGGTACCGACCAACACGGTAGTACCGCAGTACCGCAAAAAAACGGGCAAAAAAACGCAAGTGCCCAGCTCTGCTGTGGAGATTTGAAGGTAATACTAATATCATAAGTAAACTATTGCTATTGACTATGTTGTTTTTCCAAAGGTTATTTGAGAGCGTATAAGAACACTTAACTTCCCCACAGAAGTGATACAGTCCAATGCATAGATTTTTTATCTGATAGAACAAATTCTCTAAATTCTTTAAATATTTTCATTTTTTTTCAGATTGTGGCATTTGTATTGGGAATGCAAGGGGATACACGAAATACCCATGTTTCCTCTGCAAATGGATAGCCGAGCGGATGAGAAGCACTATGCACAGCGTGAATGGGCATCCAGAGAGAATTTTGAACCTGGGTCGCATAATGTCGCTTCAGTGCCCCTTGTACCACCAACAAAAATTTTGCTCCCACCACTTCATATTAAGCTGGGCTTGATGAAAAATTTCATCAAATCAATGAATAAGGAGGGTTCAGCATTCCGATATCTCGAGAGTAAATTTCCTCATATATCTGATGCTAAACTAAATGCTGGGGTTTTTGATGGTCCTCAATTCGAACTTTGATCAAGGATACACAGTTCGAAAACGCAATGACTCCAACTGAGAAGAATGCCTGGCAGGCATTCAAATCAGTTGTCACTGATTTTCTTGGCAAGCGTAGAAGTCCAGAATACGAGTCCGTTGTCGAAAACTTGATGGAAGCTTTCAAAGCTCATGGGTCGCGCATGTCCATAAAAATGCACTTTTTGTGGTCCCACTTGGACTATTTTCCTGAAAATTGCGGGATTATAGTGAGGAACAGGGTGAACGATTTCACCAAGATATCAAAATAATGGAAGAGAGGTACCAGGGAAACTGGGATATCAATATGCTGGCGGACTATTGCTGGTGTTTGAAGCGAGACGTGCCCGAAGAAAACACAGACGGGAAGCCACAAAACTTCATTCCTTCCTCAATAAACTTTTTTCCATATTCATTGTATGAATAAAAGTATTTATTCACACAATGTTTTCATTTTTCACGAGTGTTCTTATAATATTACTCGTATCTACAGTGTTTAAGCTAAAAAAATCAATAAATTTGTGGATAAAATTGGACTTATAATAATGGCCAATAGAGAAAAAACCTGACCTGATTGAGGAAAAACCAATGTCATTTTCGAATTCAGCAGGTCGAATTATATAATATGAGTTGAAAAAACCCTCACAGCAGACAAAAAAAATTTCATATGCATACCAGTGCTACTATCCACAAACATGTTACACTCTATATCTATTTATAACCGACATGCAAATATATTAGATCCAAAGAATCCAGTCAATTTCACTACGGTATCCATCAACACCAGCACCTTGCCAACCAAAACTAAGTCACGGTCCATATCAATTGCGGACCAAGTCACAATTTACAACCATATACATTACAATATATATACTTAGGAAAAGTGTAGGTGTGGCTGCAAAGACTGTACAGTAATGTAGAAATGTGTGTGCACCCATTTGGGTCTCCCATTTAAAGGTGTTTGTGGGGGAAGTGAAGATCATGAGTTTTTCAATACCTCACAATACTATGGGGGCCCGCTCGGCAGAGGAATCTCTTAAAGGAATCTCTTTAAAGGACAGAGAGTATCCACTAACCAAGATGCTGCCTCCCTATATCCCACAACACTTGTAAAACTAAGTTTTCTTAAATTTGTTCTACATCTTGGCTTAAATAACTTCATACGACCTCTAGTCTGGTTATTGTGATCTTTAATGAAAAGAGAATCAAAATCTATCTTATCCAACCCTTAATTTTACTACCTTAAACTATACCCAATCTATCAACATATGCGTCTAATCTATTTTTAAACATGTTTATAGACGTGCTACTAATTACTTCTACCGGCAAACTATTCCAGCTTTTACTATTCTATGCGTAAAAAAGTTTTTGACAACTGCTGTCTCGAACCTTCTACTTGTCAACTTACACCCGTTATTTCTAGTCCTATTATATTGAGATATTTCGAAAAAGATATCTCTATCTACGTTATCGAACCCACTGTAATATTGTACGATATATATAATATATATATATATATATATATATATATATATATATATATATATATATATATATATATATATATAGTTTGGCACGTTAACCAAAAAGTTAACTTCGTTAACCGCTAATCCGTTAACCAAAAGATCCGTTAAACATGTAACGGAAGTTACCGATAAACCGTTAACGTTAACTTTTATTATAAAAAAATGAAACACAATATATATAAAATTTAATTTTCCCTCTTCTTCTCGTTCTCCATTTTGTCCATGAGATGCATGTTGCCCTTCATGAAAATTAGCATATCAAAGTTTTCATCAGACAGGGATGATCTCTTGGCCCTCAGGATGTCCTTGCCCATAGAGAACAAAACGCTCCACTGCAGCACTGGAGGGGATGGCTGTGTTGAACTTGATGAACAAGTCCACCACACTGCTCACCCAAGAAGGCAGCATCTGTCAGCAAGTCCTTGGAGTTGGTCTCCAGCCAGGTCTTGACCAAGTTTCTGGCGCCACACGCTCACATTTACTTCTGAACGCCATCTATTATCTCATAAAGAAACTAATTCACATTGGGACTTGAAAGTACCGGCAGGATCAACCGGGTAGAAAAATAATTATGGAGATTTTAAAGATGTGGTACCTAGAAGTACCGCCAGGACATAAAGGGTTAAGGTGAAACGCTCCCATTGTAAGACATCAATTGACTTAATTTATGTCATCAAAGTGACATGAGAATTTAAATCTTACCTGATCAGTTTTATGGTTCTTGAAATGTATCAAGGAGACTACTAATAAGGTACTCACAGACATATAAATATACATGACTTACTTGACAACGATTATTTTTAAATATTCACTAGCACAACATGTTGCGCAAGAGACAGACTGCAAATGAAACGAATGTAGTTATTTGTTGTAATTGTTACATATATTATTGAAAGTGCCTTAAAATGCTCGTGATATTTCTTGAAAGAAGTTGAAACATTCAACTCAAATGGCAAATCTTTCCGCCTGATTTACAGTCGACCATGTTTTGCTCAAACCAATGCCATAAATAACTACCATATTTGGTAAGACACAAATTGTGGCGACGGAAACAAATATATCGCCTGATTTTGCGCTGCGGAAATGGAAATTCGTTCATCACTATTAACAGTGGCGGATTAATTGCGCACCTGCTCAGCACTGAAAATAATAGAAACTTTTAAACGTTTATTTATGAATTTTTTGGGTTAACGGACTTGAGTTAACGGAAGTTAAATGTAACGGAAGTTAATTAGTCCGATAATGATTTTCAAAGTTAACTTAAAAGTTAAATCGTTAACGAGAAAGTTAACTTCGTTAATTAACGATTAACGGATTAACGGTTTGTGCCCAGCTTTGTATATATATATATATATATATGTGTGAAATAATTTTTTGTGTGAAATGTAAAACTTTCTACCTGTATGCGAGCAGTGAAGTTCCTTGACAGCCAATGTTTTCACTTCAATTTTGTTTGCAAAGTCATATTGGGTTTGAATACCTAAAAATCCTCTATCTAAGCGGCTGCAACAATCTACTTTTAAATGAAACATTTTTTTAAGAAGTATTTTTAACTTATTTTTTTCAGCTATTGCTCTGTCGAGAGTCAAAGTAGCAAGATTTTTTCTGTTCATGTTTATATTCATTGCAGATAGAAATGGTTCAACCAAAATTTTAAATCCAATATCTTCTACAGTGCTAAAAGGCCGCCCGTCTATTGTCGCCCACGAAATAAGACCATTTTCTAAAGTTTTCTTATGAAGTTGCGGGTGAACTCCAACTTTAATTTGTTTAAAAAAAGTTTTTAACACTAGTTTGGCCTACATTCATTCCCTTGGTTTGTATTTGAGTTTTCGAAGTACTGCTAGTGCTAGGTAGGCTTTTATCATGATCCTCAACTTTACGATATATGTCTGGGTGACACGATTTTAGGTGTCGCTTTAGGTTTGTCACATGATTGCCACTATACACTTTCCACACTTTTCAATTTGGCATGTAGATGTTTTATCAATATTATTATATTTAAAATATTCATTTGTAAGGCTAGTTTTTTTTGCTACCACTCCCCACCGAAAAAAGACCTTGTAAAGGCATTGCAAATATAAATAGCAAACGAAGTACTGGAGACCAACCAATGTACACAACTCACAAACAAACAATAAAATATGTTAGGATTAGGCTATTCTTCCGTCACCGTTAACTCTCCACTTCCAGTCAGTCATTTGGAGGATGGAGTGATAATTCAATACATTGTTGCCAAATCTAAAGGCGCACACACAAATTTTGTAAACTAAAAACCCGGCTGTGCGGGTCCTTCACTTTCGGGTCAGGTCTGAGTCTGGGTCAATTTTAAAATTCTTTCAGGTCCGGGTCCGAGTCCGGGTCTTTTTTCTAATTCACTATCGGGTCCGGGTCTTCTCACTTTCGGGTTAAACCCGGGTCTGGGTCCGGGTCCGGGTCCGACCTGTCAGCCCTGATATATATATATATATATATACATATACATATATATATATACAGTATATATATATATATATTCCTATTATTGCGCGTACTTATCAGACAATTAATTATACATTCTGTCTGTGTCCCATTGTAGTAGAAATCTCGACAGCAGTGGCGTACTAAGGGGGGTGCGAGGGGGGCGGTCCGCCCCGGGTGGCAGCCAGGAGGGGGGTGCCATCGGGAGAGTTGAAATACCAGTACAAGTTTTCAAACCAAATGAAAAATTCGCCAAAGTAAGAAAAAAAAATTTAAAATGTTCAAACTATTACAACAGTTTAATGTTAATTTCCACTACAAAATAAATTTTTATTTTTGTTGGCAATACAAAATTTACAAACGAAAAATTAAATATTTGATAAAAATTACATCGAAAGGCAAACGTCTTGTTCACTTGACACTGTGACTCCACATACATGAGGTATGTTTCAAATTCTGTCAATCTTCGCTGTTATTCAGCCAAACACTTTGGTTGTTGCAACAGAACAACAACTTCGGAAGTATATTCCAAATTTGACTCAAATTTTCGATGAATTCTCTGATGAAGATATCAGTGTGGAAATTGGACGACTTCGGAGGCATTTGGAAGCTGCCAAAATCAGCGTTGAAGAGGCAAAGAAATGGACAGCATTGCAGTTTCTGTAGTTTATTGTGAAGTGGGATTTTTGTGAGTCTTTGCCAAGCTTGTCACTGTGTTTGAGATTCTTTTTGATTGTCTGTGTGTCTACTGCTTCATGTGAAAGAAGTTTTTCCAAATTGAAATTGATAAAAAATTTCTTTCGCTCGACCATGAGTCAGACAAGATTGACAAATCTGGCTTTACTTTCAACTGAACACGAATATGCAAAGAAGGTGAATTTTGATGAGGTCATTGATCAATTTGCAGAAATTAAGGCTCGAAAGCAAAGACTGTGAATCCTCTCTATTTACCTTTGAAGAATAGGCTGAGCGTTGAGACTGGATTTTCTGTTTTTTGTATAAAATAAAATGCAGTATTACCTGTTCACTGAATTTTTAATGTCCTGCATTTTTCTTATTTCCAATTTGCTTATGACAGTACTGTACTGTTTAAAAATCTATTCGCAAACATAATATATTTTTCTCTGTGTTTAAATTTTAAAATTATTTATGGGGGGGTGCCAAAAGAAGGATCCGCCCCGGGTGCCAAATACTTTAGGTACGCCCCTGCTCGACAGTATAATTTATTGTATACCTTCATTAGTACGTTGGTTACATACGTTTCCCTCGAAACGTACGCAACCGAGCTACTAATGAATGTGCAGTGAATTAAGTATTTGAAATGTTACTAGAAGAGAACACAGAATGGATAATCAAATACCAAATAAAGAAGAGGATTTAGTCGAGGACTTAGTGAATTACTACAGCAATCAAACATGCTGTGGGTCGAACGCAATTTCACTCTTACTCAACCAATTTAATGGTAATCTGTTAAGCCAAACTTTTATTATTTTCTTTATCGTTACCTTTACCAAGTAATACACCTGTAATTAAAAGTATCTGGGTCAATGGATACAAGATTATAATTGAAGATTGTCCCCATATAAGAAATAGAAGTTTTTTCTATTGAGAAATAAATTAAAAAATATATATATATATATATATATATATACACACAGGGTGTCCGAGAATTATCTGTACAATTTTTGGCTGTTATTAAAAGTCAACCATGAAGTGTAGAAATTCCAGTGTTGTCCCATTTTACAGAGAATCTCATAAAGTTTTTTCTGATACCAAGTTTTGACAAGTTTTTTAGAAATTCCAGTGTGTCCGAACATTATCTGTACAATTTCATCTTTTAATAAAATTCTTGATAACACACGTAAAATTCTTAAACAAGATTATTTAGAATCTGTATTTTCAAAAGTTTCTTTTATTAAAGTACGTTGTTACAAACATTCGATATGTGCACCATTAGTGATTCGCAAAACATCCAATCGATACTCCAAATGTTGCCATGTACGCTGCAGCATATCCACATCAATTCGCTCAATAGCAGCTGTGATTCTTGCTTTTAAATCATCATGTCTGTCACCCGCGTACATTTCTAAAAAACTTGTCAAAACGTGGTATCAGAAAAAACTTAATGAGATTCTCTGTAAAATGGGACAACACTGGAATTTCTACACTTCATGGTTGACTTTTAATAACAGCCAAAAATTGTACAGATAATTCTCGGACACCCTGTGGCCTGTAGATATATATATATAATATATATATATATATATATATATATATATATATATATATATAAGCTTATCTCATATCGCAAAGAAATATAAAAGTCCCTGCAGTACAGGGTGTATATATATATATATATATATATATATATATATATTAGGGTGTCACTTAAATGCAAAGTTTGAAATTTTCATGCTGACACCCCGCGAATCTATTCCATTGGTAAAAAAACATGGTGACTGAAAAATCTTTTTATTTGAATAACTATAAAAGGTCGCCCCCGCCTTCCAAAGTTTAATGCTTGCGCGGCGTCTCCATAATCGTTCATTAGATATCTATATATCTCTATATATGTGTGTGTGTGTGTATCTGTGTGTGTCTGAATATCTGAGAAATGAAGTGAACAATACTTAACGATTCACCGTTTCTCATTTCAGCTCGTGATTTCTGGTGATGGAAACCCGGAAGTGTATATACCTATTACGGGCAGCGGTTGATGAGGTGAAAGGATGCAAGCTTCCTTCCTACAGGCAAGCATTCGGTTACTTCCTTTACCTTCACCATGAAAAGAAAATGACAATACGTGACGCGTTGAGGAAGTCACTTCGAGCAGTGATGTCCTTCTGGGAGAAAGCTCACATTCCAACCAGACTCGAGACACACTGAGTCAGCAAACTGGATAAAGTCTTCGAGGAGTGGAAAGGACTCAAAAAACACGCCTCAAGGACGAGCGATTCACACAAGACGAAAGAAAAAGAATTCATTGAACGCCTCGATCGTCTCTTTGACATCGCCCACGCTGATTGTGAGAAATTGGTCAAGTACCCAGAGGATTGGGAGTTCCTTCAGCAGCAGCGCCAGAAAGGACGTCCAGGTTCAATGGCAGGTTTGGACATGACCCATCAGCGCCAAGTCAAAGATTGTACTCGACGTCGGGAGGAAGAGGAGAAACGAAGAAAGCGATCAGCAGCTGAAATGGAGGCAGTATCCAACGAAGCGGTTTTGGAGTCCTCATCCTCCAGCTCAGATGATAGCGAAGAAAAAGGAGCATGTGGTGGTTCGTTAGCGTCTAAACAAAGAGCAATGAAGAACATCATGACATCGGAATTGGCGGCAGCGCTTGATCGCACGCAACTCTCGTCAAGAAAGGCCACATATCTGCTGTTTGAGGCAGCTTCCAGCTTAGGGCATGATGCTAGCGACTAACATCAATCGTGGATCCATTCATCGTCAGCGTGAAAAATTCCGTACCCTTAAGGCTCGGCAACTGAAGAGCGAGTTCCAAGGCAATAGTCCGTTGACTGTTCACTGGGACGGAAAACTCATGCAAGATCTGACGTCACGAGAATATGTTGACCGCTTACCTATTCTTGTATCTGGCTCCGGGACAGAGCAGCTCCTCGGGGTGCCAAAACTTCTGTCAGGAACCGCGCTGGCACAAACAAATGCCATCATAGATTGCCTGAATGAATGGGGAGTGACCGATCATGTCAAATCTGTGTTTCGACACAACCGCGACAAACACAGGCCACCGTGGAGGAACTTGTGTTCTTCTGGAAGAAAAAGTTGGACGTGACCTGTTACACTGCGCGTGCAGACACCATGTACTGGAGTTGGTGCTACAGGCGGCATTCGCAGCATCGCTAGATTCAGTATCTACCGGTCCAGAAATTCTGCTTTTCAAGCGCTTCCATGATTATTGGACCCGCATTGACCAGCAACAGTTCCAAACTGCGGACACAGATGCGTTCACCAAAGCAGCTATTTTTAAGCATAGAACGGAGCTCATTGAGTTTGCAAAATCACAAGCACTTCAAGTTCGTGATGACTATCAGGAATTCTTCGATCTTTCCGTCATCTTTCTTGGAGGAGTTCCATACAAGGGACTAAACTTCCGCGCCCCTGGTGCTATGCACCGGGCGAGATGGATGGCTAAGGGGCTCTATGCCATCAAGATCTGGCTCTTCCGAAGACAGTTTAAACTGACGAACACTGAGGAACGCGGAATTCGAGATATCTGCCTCTTTTCTGTTCTAGTTTACATGAAAGCGTGGACAACAGCTCATCTGTCCATCGAAGCTCCGCTGAATGATTGGGAATTGATGAGGACGCTCCTTCGATACCCGCACAGAAGATCTCTGATGGTACCACCAAGAAGCTGTCTGCGCACCTGTGGTACCATTCGGAGGAGGTAGTGGGTCTGGCGTTCTTTGATGAGAGGATATCGATGGAAGTGAAGTGCAGCATGGTTGCAGCGTTAGATCAAGAAGCCCCTCACATGCCGCCAAAACGACCTTTGGTTCTTGATACTATGTTCCTCAGTGACAGCAAAGGACTGGAGCAACTGATCACAAAGAACACCGAGGATTCTTCTAAAAACTTCAGTTGCCAGATTGCTTTCTGCTCCCCATCCCAGTTCATGGACGTCAAACTCTGAATACGTGCAAGCTCGGGATGTGGTCTCCAAACTTGCAGTGGTGAACGACAGAGCAGAACGGGCCGTGGCTCTGGTGAAGGAGCTGAACGGAAAGTTGACAGTGAAAGAAGAACAGCTCCAGTTCCTCGTTCAAGTTGTCACTGACCACAGAAAGCAACACCCAGCTCCGAACAAATCAGCATTAGTGAGGACGCGAAAGAACTAATCACTGATCAGCGTATGAGCACCAATTATTCTGCTACTGTATATGTATTTTATTTCTCAAAGTTTGCTTTTGTTGCTTCTCCATTTTGTACCATTATTCGCCAAATTATGGTTCTATTTTGATTATATAATAAACTGTTTGTATTCTTTGCGTTTTTAAGTGTCTTACTTTCGTATTTCACCAAATTGCCTTGTTTTTTATTATCTGGTTGGGCCCAAGCTGTGAACACTGAACAGCTTGTTGACGTCAACAAATGGGTCTTGTTTTCAGTGACGAGGGCGACCTTTAAATGATGACCAATCAGGACCAAATTTCTCTTCCGTATGTTTTACACCAAATGGAACAATTTTAGGGGGTGTCATAGGAAAATATCCATCGTTTAATTTTCCCCCTATTACCTAGTGACACCCTAATATATATAATATATATTTATATATATATATATAACTTTATATTTTTCATTATATTTTATGTGTTTCATCTAAAATGTGTTTTTTACTAATGGAAATTCTTCTCGGCGATCGGATGTCACTTCAAACATTTTTCTTTTCTAAATCTCATTACGAGAGATAAATAATGATCTCTAAATAGAGAGTTTGTAACGAGATAAATGCGAAGATTTCCCAAAAGAAAGTAGTATTTTCTGCATCAGTTTATAAAAAACGTACATAATAAGCTTAGTCAATTTTTCTGTATCTTCAGAATCAAAATTTGGAAGGAAAAAACAAAATCGAGAGTTCAAATAAAAGTACAATCTCTCTCTCTCAGAACAGAGAATAAGGCGAGATGTAGAAAGTGAGTAGCGTGGATTCAAGCGTCAACATGTTACAAAGAAAAAATAAATCTTTATTTTCGTTCGATCACGGAGAATGAAGAGAGAGGTGTTACGTATCTAAAATGGTGAAAGTCTTGACAGTGTATTTTAATTAGATTCGACATTCGCGAAGTCATCAAAGGAAACGAAGTTGAAGTAAGGAAAAGTTAAATATTTCATCCGGATTCGTAAAAGAAAACTTGATTCGTTAACGAAGTAGCTGACGAAGGAAATAAACAAACTTCCAAAACACGCCATCGCTGAAGAAGAAGAGTTTGTTCGAAACTTTGGTTCATGTTTACAAAAGGAAAAAAACAGTGAGAGAACATGCAAGTGCGCTCTCTCTCTCTCTCCTCTCTCTCTCTCTCTCTCTCTCTCTCTCTCTCTCTCTCAGGTGTGAAGTAAACCAGTGGGTGACGAACTTCAAAGAAGCCTGCTTCGAGAAGATCAACCACTCCAGCATGTGCCGCTTTTGCGAACTCATGCGGTTTTACGAGAAGCTAGAGGAGAGGGTCCGGCGGCTCGAGTCGTCCAGACCGGCAGTTGGAGGTGCGGCGGTCACTGCGCCCTCCACCCCGGAGCTCATTGATAGGATAGCTGCCATGGAAAGGTGGTCCAGCGATGGACTGGACAGAGCTCGGGACCGCGGAGAAAGGGTAGAGGTGCAACCGGGGGCAGGGTACAAAATCAGTGTCAGGAATCGCCAGCGACCCACGTGGAATGCACGGAACCGCGGCGCAAGGTGGAGGGCGTAAAGAAGGGGCCGATAGAGAAGGGTGGGAAGGGGCCGATAAAGAAAAAGGGTGGGAAGGGGCCTACTGATGGCCCAAAGAAACCGAAGGATGTAGCTGCCGGTCGGGGTGGGTCGGGTGGTGTAAGTGCGTCTATGGGTGGCGACGGGTATCGAAAGGTCTCGGGCAAGAAGGCTGCGAAGCCGAAGCCTGAGACCCCAGTTGCCCCTGTCAGGACCTCCAACCGCTTTAGTCTCCTGTGCTCGAAGGAGGAAGACACCGTTTTGATTGGGGACTCGCAGATCAGGGGCCAGGAGAAGTACTTTGCTTCTGCAAACCGGGACGGGAGGAAGGTAAGGTGCTTACCTGGGCGGGGAACGGCGCACTTAAGGAAGGAGGTAGAGAAGGTGCGCGTGGCTAGTCGGAGGACTGCGATCGTTGTCCACGCTGGTGGCAACGACCTGTTCCTCAAAGGCGGTAGGGTAGGTCTTACAGAAGGGATCATCACCGAGATCATGTCTCTTGCGGATGATCTAAAACTGAAGACAGACAGGGGAATGTTGATGGGTATTTTACCGCGGATGAATGCCAGTGACCACGCGCTCAGTAAGGTCATTGGCATCAACGAGAGGGTGCAAGACTTGTGCGTCCCGCTGGGCGTGAGGTTTATTGACCCCTTCGACGCATTTTCGGGTAGGTGGGACCTTTACCAGAGGGATGGTGTCCACCTCAATGACAAGGGTAAAGGTGTGCTAGGCGCGCTGCTCGACCGGCACCTATACAGAATGGTGAGGTCGAGCCGGGGAGAGATGACGGGCCCCCACCGGGGAGAGATGATGTTGAGCCGGTGGCGGACGTACCTTCAACTGAAGGGTGCGTCCAGGTACAGGTGGGTGACCCTCCTTCCACGTTGGAGGGGGCTCAGGCTCCTGCGGAAGTTGCCCCCTTGTTGGTGAGGGGCTCTTCAACTCCCGACAGCCCTGGCTGTTCGGGAAACGGGTCGTGCTAGGGGGCGGTCAGAATAGGGAAGGCTCCCTCCGTGCAATGCTTTTTAATGCTAGGTCGATTAGGAATAAGTTTTGCGAGCTACGGGCGCTCTTAGCATCAGAATACCAGGATATCGTTGCTATCACCGAGTCCTGGATTCATACTGATCGTAGGGACTACGTTGGGGAGTTCGAAATTCCCGGGTATAGAATGTTTCGCAAAGACCGCACCCGGGAGGGGGGGGGGTACTAATATACGTCAGGGACACGTTGAGTCCGGTTGACTGCCAGTTCCGGTCGGAACGGGAGCTGCTTGGCGTCGATCTGAACGTGGGAGGGACGAACTATAGGTTAATCTTGGTGTACAGACCTCCGCATCTCCTCCTCGAGGAGGATACAGCCCTGTACACCGAACTCCGTAGCCTGCTAGGGGATAGGGTGTGTGTAGTTTTAGGAGACTTCAACTGTCGCGGCATAAAGTGGGAAGACAGGACTGCTGATGCTGAAGGGAGGAGGCTAGTTGACTTTGCTGATGAGAACTTCCTCACTCAGTGGGTCAATGAGCCTACACGAGGCGAAAGCGTTCTAGACTTAGTATTCACGACCGAAGACAACCTCGTCACTGGCCTCACCGTTGACGAATCGTTGGGCGGGAGTGATCACGGTCTGATTAGGTTCCGTGTGTGCGTCCCTCGGGTGAAGCGTAGTAACTCGAGAGGCAGTAAGCTCGATCTACGGCGGGCGGACTTTGTTAGCCTCCGGGATAGCGTAGGTGAGATGGGGTTAGAGGTCGGCGGCGATGTTGAGGGAGTGTGGAGTGCATTCCGGGACGAGTTTATGGTGCTGCAGTCTGCTGCCATACCCTCAAAACCGGTCACCCCTGCTTCAACGCAGCCTAAGTGGTTCATCGTGACATCGCTTCGGCTATCCGAAATAGGAAAGTAGCGTATAGGAGGGCGAAGGCCAATCGTTCCCATGAGAACACTGAAGCGTATGTCCGCCTGTGTAGGGAAGTGAAGGCGAAGGTTAGGCTAGCGAAACGTAACGAAGAACTACGGGTGGCAAGCCTCTGCAAGGGGAACCCTAAAGAGTTCTTCAGTTATGTTAATAGGAGAAAGCCCATCAGAATTGCAGGAGTTAAAGGACCGAAGCGGCGTTCTGCGGACCTCCGACGCGGACATCGCTAATGTGCTTAATGAGTACTTTGCGGGAGTGCTCACCAGGGAGGACACCCGCGTCATCCCCGAGCCAGGCGTCAGGCACGAAGGTGCTGGCCTGGATAGTGTTCGATGTACCGTGACAGTCGTTGCCGATAGAATACACAAAATGAGCGCGTTTAAGGCTCCTGGGCCAGACCAGTTTCTCCCCAGAGTGTTGCGGGAGGTGCGCGACCAGGTGGCTCCCCACCTGGCTACAGTCTTCAACAAATCGTTGGAGACGGGCCAGGTGCCTGGTGACTGGAAGGAAGCCAACGTGACCCCTATCTTTAAGAAAGAGGATCACGAAAGTCCAGGGAGCTATCGTCCCATTAGTCTCACTTCAGTTGTAGGTAAATTATTAGAGGGGATAATAGCGGATAGGATCGTTGACCATTTGGATTCCTACAAGCTGCTTAGGGATTCCCAACATGGGTTTAGACGGCATAGGTCGTGTCTCACGAACTTGCTCGAGTTTTTCCACGTCATGTTGAGTGAGTATGATAAGAGTAGGGCGATTGATATACTTTATCTCGACTTTCAGAAAGCCTTTGATAAGGTACCTCACCGCCGGCTAATGGCGAAAGTGCGCGCGCTGGGTATCGGTGGGAAAGTAGGTAGGTGGATTGAAAACTGGCTGAAGAATAGGCGGCAGAGGGTTGTAATTAAAGGGGCTAGTTCGGGTTGGGCCTCGGTCACTAGGGGTTCCTCAGGGTTCCGTTTTGGGGCCACTGTTGTTTATCATTTACATAAATGATATCGACGGTGGCATCGTCAGTCGGATCGCCAAATTCGCTGATGACACCAAGCTTGGGGCCAATGTTGGGACGCCCGAAGCGATCGAGCAACTGCGTGCGGACCTAGGTAGGATAGGAGAGTGGTCCGAAAAATGGCAAATGCCGTTTAACTTGGGTAAATGCAAGTGATGCACATTGGCTACGCCAATCCCAAGTCGGACTACTCGATGTTGGGGAGTAATATCGAGGCGACTGATTTGGAAAAGGACTTGGGTGTGCTAATTAGCAGCGACCTTAAGTTTACAAACAGTGCGTAGAGGTGGAAAAGAAAGCCCAGAAGCTGTTGGGTTATATCAGGAGGCAATTTCAATTTCGGAACAAGGAGATTGTGCTCTCTCTGTACAATTCCCTGGTTCGGCCGCACCTGGAGTATGCAGTGCAGTTCTGGTCGCCCACCCTCAGGAAAGATATTGAGAGGCTGGAACGAGTGCAGGCGAGGGCCACAAAGTTAATCCCTTTCGTTAGGCATATGGGCTACAATGGACGCTTACGCGCTCTGAACTTGTTTTCGCTGGAAACTCGGAGGCTGCGCGGTCAACTCATCGAGGTTTTCAAGCTCTTACGCGGGTTCAACGATGTCGATTTTAGAAGCATGTTTAGTTTAAATGATAACCCAACTCGCAACAATGGTTGGAAGTTGGATTTGAAACGGTTTAGGACTAGTGTGTGGGGGAATTACTTTACCTATAAGATCTGTGACACGTGGAACAGGTTACCTTCAGAAGTTGTGAACAGTTCCTCTGTGGATCAGTTCAAGAAAAGGTTAGACCAAATCTTGCACACTATTTGAGTGTAGAAAATTTTCCCTGGCACCCGTTGCCATTGGTACCTCCTCGGTATGGGCCGCAAGGCCTTTTGAGGTACTTCTTTTCCTTGTAACTCTCTCTCTCTCAAACGTATTCATTAATTATTCCGAAGCGTTCCTACCAAGGGCGTTTTCATCTTACTTTGCAACATTCATCCCGCCTCTCGTATTTTCCCTTTTAATTGCATTAGTTATCTGTCAAAGTTTGAGAATTGATAGAACCATTATAAAAAAAATAATATTTTTACCCCATTTATCTGATCTACAAATCTGTATCGTTATTTATAAAATACTTACTAGCTTATTTCATATCGCAACGAAGTAATAAAAGTCCCTGCAGTACAGGGTGTACCGAAAGTATATCTAAATTACACTTAAATTAAAATAATTACAACTTCTTGAATATTAGGGAAATAACTGAAGCGGAGATGTTCTAATTCAACGACTGATGTTTCCTCTTTAGCTAAAATGAGAAATACCTCAAGATATGGTGAATTGTCTCGTATACCATTTCAAAGAATACGCTTCAAACTTTAAAATAAAGCTTCATAAATTGCTATTGGTCTAGTGTTCGTGAACTTTATACTTTTTAAAATTTAGACAAGCATAATTTACTGAACAACCTGTAACTCATCAGTTATAAATAGGAAAAAGGTTATTTACGGTCCCGCGTTCGAACCCTGTAGTTGTTACAGTTATGCAGTACTGCTCTTCCTTCATACAGTACCAAAGCATAGACTGCTCATACGTCCTATATATAACTCGGGCCAGATAGCTGAGACTCGGGGATTTTCCTATTAGGGAAGGGAAAATATGGGACGCGTTTTACCTGTTATCTTTACTAATTGGTTTAGAAAATAAATGTAATTTATGAGAGAGAGAGAGAGAGAGAGAGAGAGAGAGAGAGAGAGAGAGAGAGAGAGAACGCTGTATTTACTTGAAAAGCATTCAACCAGAAGCAGAGAGATAAGGCCTTCTCTCTCCCGCCAGCGACTGCTGACGCAAATGTATTGAAAGAAGAGGAACAGGCACGTTAGATAAAGATTAGCAAAAAAGGAACACTTTAAAATTAATTCCTCGCATGCTTCAACTTATCTCCCGTACTGAGATACTCATTAAAGGTGGCTACAAAGTAAAGGATAAGGTGAAACACTGTTCGCTACATAAACCTAATTTGCCCCATACAGTATACGTTTTAAGAGATAAATTTTTTTTTTTAATTTTTATCTTTAAAAATATCGCGCGAGCATCAATTCATCACTATTACTTCGTAATTTGGTTCACCATACTCATTTCTTGCTCGTACGCGGATTTTTAATTTGAATGTACGAGGAACATGTTGAAGTTAAGACACGCGCATGGGATAAGGGTATAAAATCCTATTCCGTCATTCCCATTCTATTTCCCATTCGAGAGCGAGAAATCCGAGAGTGAGAATCTCGAAGGAAGCAATTCTCAAATCGATTTATTCCCATTTCATGTCATTCTCATTCTCATCTAGGGTTTTCCCACTTTGGTCCAGGGTAGGATTGGTTAGGTTAGGTTAGGTTAATGCTAGGTTAGGAGATAGCCATATTTATTTCGACTTCCCCCCCTCAAAGTCCCCCTTCTAAGCGTCCACGTCGTGACAGGAGACATCCAGCGTGGGGTGGCAGGCCCCTCGTTGGCCATAAAACGTAAATGGGGGATGCTCGGGTCCCTCCTCCAGTGACAAATTAGAAGTCTCTTTGAGTGTTGAAGGAGGACTGAGGAGGCCAGTGTGGCTCCCTCCAGAGAGAGTTCTCTGAGGAGGGTAGCTTAAAAACTGGTTTAAGTGTACCAGACCGCTGAATAGTATAGGAACCCGAACCTGGGCCTATCCAGCTTAGGAGACTGTTTCATCAGTCACTGAAAATTCTTGTCGGCCTTTTGGTTCCATGCGGTGCATGGATAGGGGCCTGAAGGGTCTTGCGGGAGGCTCTGGCGAGACCACCTCAAATGCCCTTTGCCAAGCCAGGGTCTTTTGGCTGAATCTGGATAAGAAAACTTTGGAGGACTCAGTCTGAATTCAGTACAAGGAATCCTATTTTCTTCTCTTTTTTTTCTATGAAATGTTTATTCTTCATAAGATTTGATCAACACTACTAAATGGATAACCCAAATGCTTGAAAACAGGGTCCTTGTTGTATCCTTACAAGGGAATAAATAATCAAGACGTCTACACAGAGGCTGTCCACAGGGGAGTATCCTGTCTCGCTTTTATGGAATCTCGTTGTAGATG
Source organism: Bathynomus jamesi (assembly GCA_023014485.1). Lineage (NCBI taxonomy): Eukaryota > Metazoa > Arthropoda > Malacostraca > Isopoda > Cirolanidae > Bathynomus > Bathynomus jamesi. The sequence goes on along the minus strand of JAJOZX010002545.1, from coordinate 575,004 downwards.
GCCTCTTGGGACGATTTGAAGACACACCTGATTACATACAGGTCTATGTAAATGACCTTGCTATCCCGCACAGAGGGTCTGATGTGCCAACATTACATAATCAAGCTCAGCACAACTTTATGCTAGCAGAGAGATGGACTGCTAAAGTCAACCTCCGTTTTAGTTCTTCTATAACGGAGGTAGTAAGGTTTACCTATAGAAGAAAATGGAATCTTTTATCTCTTAGATTAAACAACGAAACATTCCAACTGAGCCAACAAGTGTGTTATCTTGAAGTACGGTAATCTTAGATCATAAACTGCAATGGGTTCCCCATTTTAGAGACAAGGCCAAGAAGGCAAACTGCTTCTTCATGCAATGCAGCAGGGTGGTGGGTAAGACCTGAGGTCTTAAACCGAAACATGTATTGGTTATATGCAACTGTAATAAGACCAATCTGTCGATGCTTGCAGAGACTGGTTCTTCTTTTGACAACAGCAGCTTATCCGTCCACTCCTACTGCGGCTATAAAGTAGGCCGCAGTGGTACTTATTGCGCGGCTCGCGAGCCAAATGCGGCTCGTGATGGCCTAAGTGGCGGTTCTCGATGCATGGAATGAGAGAGAGAGAGAGAGAGAGAGAGAAATTTGGATATATTCAATTTATATAGGATCGTCATCACAAAAGAACAGCTGATGAGATATATATATATATATATATATATATATATATATACTGTTTAATTTCTTTAACAATATATATATATATACTGTTTAATTTCTTTAACAATATATATATATACTGTTTAATTTCTTTAACAATATATATATATATATATACAGGGTGGGCGGAAAGTAGCTCCCTATTTTGGATTGGTAAAAAAATACGTATATTATCCATTTATTTCAGAAAAAATAATATGACAAGGTAGGCATACATGGTAGGTTTTCTCTAAAATTCAATGTGGGCTCCAACTCTTTCCACCAGCTTCTGGAGCCGCCCAGGAATGGCGTCCACTGACTTTAGCAGGAACTCCGGCGGGATGGAGGACATGACTTCCCGAATTCGGTCCTCCAGTTCTTCCAATGTCCTCGGTTTGGTGCGGTAGACTTCTTCCTTTACCCACCCCCAAAGAAAGAAGTCGCACGGTGTCAAGTCGGGGCTCCTGGCTGGCCATTGATGTGGACCACGACGACCCATCCAACGCCCAGGGAAGTGGGCATCCAGCCCTTCTGCATCCAGCCCTTCTGCGCAACACCATGAATGCTGAGCGGTACCTTGCTATGTTGCGAAACGAGGTCTGGCTGGTTGTCAGCACATGGGAGAACATCGACGATCTGATATTTATGCAAGATGGCGCCCCTCCGCACTTCGCTCTTGTTGTCCGTGAGTGGCTGGATGCCCACTTCCCTGGGCGTTGGATGGGTCGTCGTGGTCCACATCAATGGCCAGCCAGGAGCCCCGACTTGACACCGTGCGACTTCTTTCTTTGGGGGTGGGTAAAGGAAGAAGTCTACCGCACCAAAACCGAGGACATTGGAAGAACTGGAGGACCGAATTCGGGAAGTCATGTCCTCCATCCCGCCGGAGTTCCTGCTAAAGTCAGTGGACGCCATTCCTGGGCGGCTCCAGAAGCTGGTGGAAAGAGTTGGAGCCCACATTGAATTTTAGAGAAAACCTACCATGTATGCCTACCTTTTCATATTATTTCGTCTGAAATAAATGGATAATATACGTATTTTTTTACCAATCCAAAATAGGGAGCTACTTTCCGCCCACCCTGTATATATATTATATATATATATATATATGTGTGCGGCTCTCTTAGTGTGTATGTTCTGAAGAAGTGGCTCCCTTACAAAACTTAGTGAAAAACACTGGAATAGAGCATGGTTAATTAATCATTTTTAGGAAAAAGTGATGAATGATGAAATTTTCTAATTAATCAATGATTAACTGATTAAAATGATTAACCCTTAAATACTTCTGAAAAGAGTAAGAAAGAGCTTTATTGTTTCTGTTGCGTGAGATAAGCCTGAAGAAAACATTTTGCTAAAACATTTAGTGCTTTAGTTCAAGAAATCAGGCATGGGCGAATTACACAGTTTATACATGCAAAAAGGTGCCAAATTCAAATGATACATTACAAAATGAGGAAAATTAATAATTTCCCATCATTTTCTAAAAATATATTTTGATTAATTAGTGATTAAATTCGAAACAATGATTAACTAATTAATCAGAGCCATGCCCTACTATAGAGATGCTACTGGTTATCCCACTGCTGGATGAATGCCTCAAGGGAGGACCTGTAAGGACTCCTCCCGTCTAGAAAGGAGTGGAGTCTGGAAGCAGGGTAGAGTTGGTAGCAAAGGTATCTTATATAGTCATGTAAAACTCTGCAACAGTGGTAAGCAATTGATTCCTGTTTTACAGATGCCAAAAGACTATTATTTCTATCAATGTCTTTGATAGACAGTTCATTTGTTGAGATTGAGAGCAGGGAAACAATCTCAGGCAGAGTTAACGCTATGTTTGAATCTGATGTTATATTGGCATTTACAAATGTCTCAAGGAGAAAACATCTCACCAGCGCTGGATATTTCCTTAGAGTGGGTTCTCCACTTCAGGAATTTGAAGGTAATTGGCATCTGGGTAAACTAGCCTCACTATATCAGGTGGAGGTGGTTGCCACCCGCCTTGTGGCAGAGAAAGGATGTATACCTTCCGTTGGATAGTCAAGCTACTTTGAAGTCCTTGCATCAAACGAGGGTGCCGGAGCAATCAGTGCTCTTCTGCTTGGAAGCTTTGGAAGAACTATCCGAGAGAGAAAATAGGATAACACTCATGCAAATGCCAGAAACATATCGTAATGCCTGGTAATGAATGGGCTGATAGATTTGTAAATGCTACGACAATTCTAAAAACCTCAGCACCTGAGCCAATGATTCTCATCTCTTACCAAACAGGAGAGAGAATGGGTGGTCAGAGAACAAAATGCAAGGTGGGCTAATTTAGGTAGCCGCCGACACTACAAATAATTTTACCAAAGCTGAATAGGCTCTCGCAACTTCTGGTAAGTCTCGAAAATGATGCTCTCAGGTTGGCAGTACAAGTGATAACCGGCCACGCCACTGCAACCATGCAATGCACCAATTTACTATAGGTAACAAACTCCCCATGTTGTCCTAAATGTGGGGAACATGAGACACCTCTCCATTACGTTGAAGAGTGTCCAGTTTATTTACTCAAATGTTCAGAGCCTCTGATTCTTATTATTGATTCTAATTATTGTCGGAACTCTCATGGTATTCTCGTCCAGATGTTAGGGCAATGGACCAACTAATGGCCTGAACTCTGGCCCTTCAGGGCCCATCTGAATAAATAATAATACTCATTTCGCGCCTTTACCGAGGATGCGAGTGACATTCTTTCTCAGATCTGGATTTCTCACTTTGTGCATTCTCACTTGCGAACCCTGAATGGGAATGGGAGTGACATTGAGTGGGAAGTAATCTGAAAGAAGAACCACTCTCTCCCACATCTCACTCAGACGAAGGATCTACGGGGTTATATTGCATGATTCTCCCTCAAGTGAATTTATTGTTGCGTGGCAGCGTGCGTTTGTAGTGTGTTGGTATATATTAAGATTATTATACATAATTTATTAACTTTACAAGTTTATCCAACAAAGCCGGAATATACGCTTGAGCCCAAGTCAATATATATATATATATATATATATAAAACAAACCAATGTTCCCTGTAATCATTTAAGAGGCAATGTATGTACAGTAAGTGATCACCGTAAATTATAATGCGTGCATATATAATAAACCTCACGCACGCGGATAGAATGCGACTCTACATAAATAATTGTAGAAAGGATCGCTGCCACCGAGCAGGTAATTACGGAGGGCTTCCCAGTGTATTCTGAGGACTGAATATACGACGACGGTGGAAGGAAAGTTTAATGTCATCATCATCAATCACTGAGAATGTCACTGACATACGTGCTTCGAAAAGCGGTTTATTTTCGCAAAAATTGAACCACGGGACCATCGACGCGCCGATTTTTGAAAAATTAATTTCTTGCGCAAATAACATAGACATTTATGAATGGTTCTTTAAAACGAGGTTAAAAAAAAAAAAGATAGGGGTTGATTAAAATGAAAAGAAATGCTTGGCTGAGACAACCAAATTATTTTGATAACCAATACGAATGATTGTCAACCATTTTCAAGTTTGTTACCAGAGAAATAAACATGGTTAGTGCTTGCATCATGTAATTATCAATGAATGAAGAAATGAATAATACTTTATTTATAAAATAAATACTTATATTTTTTTTACAATAATTTTAACATACAATAAATAATTGTGAAATTACACTATTTATTTTATTAAATTTAGCTTTTAAGCTTTGGGCTTTAATGAGTTCTTAAATTAACCGTGCGAAGTAGTTATTAAAATAATTAATCACGCGTACATTTTTGTTATTTAACCAAGTTTATGTTATTTCTGTAATAAATATACAGAGAAAAAGTGCTTCTTGAAAACAACAAAATACATTTTGTTAAATTCTTTTTTGTTCGGAGCAATGAAGCGATGATTAAATAATAATCATTTTAATTAAGAGTTACTATAGGCATTTGGTTACTGTAGAATTTTTGTTGTAAATGAATGCTAAATACTAACAAATTATATTTCTGAACAATTCATTCATTCACGTATGTATGCATGCGCGCAATTATACAGGCTGTCTCAAATCAGTCTATAATGGGAGTGCTTCATTGACGAGCCCGCTGTTTTCATCCCTCGCTTAAGAGGCTTACTCTGATACTACATAAAAAACATGACCTCTTATTTAACCCTTTAAGGACTGAAGGTACAAATTGCTAACGTTTCAAATACAAGCATTCATAACTTAACCAGTAGTATAGCCGCAAAAGGGGAGAGTGCAAGAATGTTGCAAAGGGGGGGTGGTGTTGCAAAGGGGGGTGGGGTGTTGCAAAGGGGGGTGGGGTGTTGCAAAAAAATTTAAAAAATTTAAAAAAAAAGAAAAAAAAAGAGTACTGGCCTTTGTTGCCAACCTAGGTTGCAAGGGGCATGCAACTTGGAGGCGGAGTTCTCCCCCAAGCTATTCCCCCCAAAGGGCCAGAAAGGAGAGAAAAGAGGAGAAAGGAGGAGAGGTGTTCACCTGGCAGGAGCCAAGTGCATATTAAGACTTCAGCCGAGTAGGCGTTGTTTTATAGGCTCCTAATCAGCCAGTTGGCTGAGCCAAGGGGGGAGGGGTACACCTGAAGGAGAGACACCTGAAGGAGAGAGAGAGAGAGAGACACCTGAAGGAGAGAGAGAAAAAGAGTAGTGGCCTTTGATTGCAAGGCACGCAACTTGGAGGCGGAGTTCTCCCCCAAGTTATTTTCGTTTTCCTAACCTAAGAGGCCTCTAAGGGGTTTTCCCAAAGGGCCAGAAAGAGAAGGAACAGAGGTCCTTGCTCGGCTGGGAGCCGAGCTTGAATGACTCCGTCAGTCGTCTCTCGGTCTTTTATAAACCTCTATTCTGGCTGAGTTGCCAGATAGCGCAATGTATTCCAGATAGCGCCATGTGTCCCAGAAAACCATATATTAATCATCCATTGTGTACCACAATATATATGACGGTAGTTAATCCAATTAAATTCTGTTTATTAAATAAATAATTTTACACACTTAATTTTTATTATAAATATTTAAGTCACGAATAACGAAAATTTATGAAACAATTCATTTAAAAGTTGAAATTAACCAAAACACAATCCGACGAAACAAATAACGTAGTTAGCCTATTCAGCCAACCATAGAAAACAGAATTATAGAAAACCAATTAGGTTTTTATGGATAACTAGTTTATCTTGACCTAAGTTTACTATAATTATATATATACAGTCTTTTAAACATCTTGTGATATGTATATGTATATATATATATATATATTAATTTTTTCTTTATTTAAAACAAGTTTGAATGTTTTAAACTTTCCAAACAACATGAGCAAAATTAAACGATAAATATTTTATAATTTTTTAAGATAGATAAATATATATATATAGTGTTTCACTATAGATGTATAGATGTATATAGTGTTTTACAATAGATGTATATAGTGTTTAACGATTAGAAGCAAATATAGCATTAACTTGAACTTCATTAAACTTGAAATTAACCAAAACACAATCCGACGAAACAAATAACGTAGTTAGCCTATTCAGCCAACCATAGAAAACAGAATTATAGAAAACCAATTAGGTTTTTATGGATAACTAGTTTATCTTGACCTAAGTTTACTATAATTATATATATACAGTCTTTTAAATGAATTGTTTCATAAATTCACCAAATAGTTTTCGTTGTACCCAAGTGTAATTTCTCGCCGAATTGGAAAGGTTTTCACCCCGCCTTAGACCCACAGTTTAACGTGGACTCAGAATTACATCTCGTCGATTGCTCACTATTTCTTCGAGATAATTAGGACATGCATTGTCTACATCGACTCCATCTGTGTTTATATATATAAGGGTTGACAAATATACACGATTATTATGATTCTTTCTCGAAAACTATGGGCTATAGAAAATTCTGAAACCTGAATCAGCATCAAAAGTTCTATAAGAAACACCAAATAGTTTTCGTTGTACCCTAGTGTAATTTCTCGCCGAATTGGAAAGGTTTTCACCCCGCCTTAGACCCACAGTTTAACGTGGACTCAGAATTACATCTCGTCGATTGCTCACTATTTCTTCGAGATAATTAGGACATGCATTGTCTACATCGACTCCATCTGTGTTTATATATATATAAGGGTTGACAAATATACACGATTATTATGATTCTTTCTCGAAAACTATGGGCGATAGAAAATTCTGAAACCTGAATCAGCATCAAAAGTTCTATAAGAAACACCAAATAGTTTTCGTTGTACCCTAGTGTAATTTCTCGCCGAATTGGAAATAACTTGTAAGTAAAAATATAATATAAGGGACTACCATAGAAATGTAAGTGTCTATAATTTATTCACAAGAAACACGATTTTATATATATGTTACTCGTCCGGTCCCGTTATAGCGGATTGGTACACGTCATAGCTCCACCCAGCTACACCGGCAGCCAATCACTACGAACATCTGGTCTTTTGGGGCGGAGCTTGGCGATTGTGCATATAAAAGGGGCTATTTTTCAGTTGGGAGTAACAGTAGCTATTTTCGCGTCAGTGAATAATCATTCCCTCCACCATGGACCTGTACGTCTCCCCAGACTTGTATGAAGAAAGTGACGCTGCAGCATTAACGACAATTAGTCTTTTTAATGCGATTGACCGTGATGAATTATTCCCAACGCAAACCGTAGAAGATATTTGCAGTGACGCTCCTTACAATCCGACGCAAGGGACTACCATAGAAATGTAAGTGTCTATAATTCGATTTATATATATGGATGGGTTGTAGTATCTCGTCAAATAGATACTAGCCAAAAAATTTTATGTCAATCATGTTTTTCTTATCCCCATTATGCTAAAATCGAAATTTTTTTATGGCAATCAATGTTATTCCTCGAACCAAAGATATCTTCACATAATGGGGATCTGTCTGTATACTCTGTATATGTTTTAAAAGAATGAACATTATTCCTTTAAGGTCCGATGAGGATTTGACACGTGTTATACAATCTTTTGAAGAATCTCGGAATACGGGGGATATACTGAACAGTCAGCAATGTCACACATCCTCCACCATGGACCTGTACGTCTCCCCGGAATTGTATGAAGAAAGTGATACTGCAGCATTAACCGCAATTAGTCTTTTCAATGCGATTGACCGTGGCGAATTATTTCCAACGCAAACCGTTGAAGATATTTGCAGTGACGCTCCTTACAACCCGACGCAGGGGACTACCATAGAAATGTAAGTGTCTATAATTCGTTTTTATATATATATGGAGAGTTGTAGTATCTCGTCAAATAGATACTCGCCAAAATTTTTTATGGCAATCAATGTTATTTGGTTTTACCTCCCCCATTATGCTAAAATCGAAATTTTTTATGGCAATCAATGTTATTCCTCGAACCAAAGATATCTTCACATAATGGGGATCTGTCTGTATACTCTGTATATGTTTTAAAAGAATGAACATTATTCCTTTAAGGTCCGATGAGGATTTGACACGTGTTATACAATCTTTTGAAGAATCTCGGAATAGGAGGATATACTGATCAGTCAACAATGTCACACCGAAATAATGTAAGTGTTTTTCGATCTTTTTGGGATAAGAAGACAAATATTTTCATAAATTTATTAAATGAAAGAAATCAGTACAATAAACAACTACAGAATATATCGTTACAAATATACGAACAAAAACATTATAATATACAACGAGTACGTACAATTGGAAAACGGTTTTTTATCTGTCTGCATACCATTTCATCGTTTCGGCGAGTGTGACACGGGTCAAATAAATTTAAAAAATTTATAAATTCTTTATCACTTGACATATGCATGAGAAATGAGACGCAGTACATTCCGCAAACATTAGTAAAATATCCTTGCATGCGAAATGGGTTCCATACAACTTCGGGAATATGTAACTGAGCGAGAAATTTTACAATAATAGGGTCACTCCAGGGTTGAGTACCGAGTGAATCAAAATAGTACAGGCGCTGTCTATTTTTAAAATAGACAGCGATCCAGTGAATCCCTTCATTACCGATGACATCTGTGTTCACAATAAGACTACCGCATTCTCGCGTACTTGGCAAACTCAATGTTTCATTCTTCGCAAACACGCCGATAAATTTGGAACGTGTGACTCGCTCCATTACTTTCTGAAGTGTATTAGCATCCATTTTAAAAGTCAGTGATAACGCTCCTAAATCTATCTACTTCTATTAGGGCTTGCGATTCGAGATATACTAGTACACTAATAGGAGCGTCTATAGGCTTGGCGAATTCCAGCCGCACTGAGATGTTTCCGCTCTGCTGTGGGGTTAAATGGGTATTTACGCTAGCAGATAAGTCAGGTGTAATGTCAAACGGATAAAGGTTAAATTGATCAATGAATTCTTCCTGCGTTACCCCATTACCAAGCTCATCACAATCACCTGCAATATGGGTCAGATTACTATAGGCTCTGGCACAAAGAGGTAACACAGCGTCTGATGAATAGTCCGTACCCATTGTTCCACCCAAAGCAGTGCCATTAACGTATAGAGTTATATTTTTAAGTCCGAAATTCTCGAATTTAAAGGCACTCTTTTATATTTTCCATTCACCGAAGCATGGTCCTGCATGCCGATTAATATCCTTTTAGGAAGATTTCCCAGGGCAATGTTTTCTATCTGCTTCGATGCCAACCCTGCAGGAACCGTATATAGTTTGATTGCACTCTGTTAATAGGATATTTCACTGTAGCGTTTAGTAAATTTTTCTCAATTTCTAGTTGTTTTGGTGAACTTAATTTCACTCGCCGTACGCGGAGGTATGTGTCCATAATGTGAACCACAACGGGCTTTGCACCCTCTCTTGATCCGCATCCAGATTTAAGCAGATCTCAGGACTCGTGCGGGTGAGCTTTATTTTCATATCCACCCCGTTACAAGCAACTTCTCCTGGAAAGTGAAATCTGTGTGCAACCGTCCAAAACACTCGTATATTTTCTTTTTAGAATTTTTAAATTTGTCCTTTATACTATTTTCATCTTTAGTTTGATAATATCCCTCGCACTTAAAAAGGTAGCCTTCGCTTCTTTGGAAAAGTTGAGGACATTTTCCAGATAGGCTCGTAGATGATAGTACCCCGTGCCTGCCGATATGTTGGTCTGATTTAAATATACGTCACACTGGTTGAATATGGAGTGCAGAAAGTTTGTTTCAGGGTATACAGCATATTTGTCATCGCAGACCGTTCCATCAGAATGGGCTATACGTAGCTTAGCGTACATGTGCACACAGCTTGGATCAAAAAAGTAAGGACCTGAGCTGGGTATCACGAATTCTATAGGTGCACTCGGGGAACTAATTGTGTTTAAAGGGTTAATTGTAATAAAGTCACTGTGCTCAATAGAAACTTGGGTTGGAGGTAGCTCAAAAAGGGACAGCTCCGATTTACAGCATTGTGAACTACATGGGTGGATGAAGCGTGCCATGGCGAAATAGTGACTCCTCTCTCGACAAGTGGTAAACAAACTATGATTCATGAGATCAATGTCCTTAGCTTATATCAGTCAAAAAAGTGGTCAACCATAGGTTTCATTCGCTTACAGCACTTCTTTTTTGATAGCCTTTTACGTTTAATACCACGTGACCCCTTCTTCTTCCGGGGAGCCCTCTTCTTCTTCCCGCCACCACGCATTTTTCTCTTTGCATCTTTGATGATTTCGTCCCGTGTACGCTTTAAATGTTTTTTTAGAGCTTCTTTAGGTTTAGCCCCGGCCAATATGTCTTCTGCAGTGTTAATACCTGATTGTAGCGCTTTCCTTCCAAGGTATCTGGCACCCCTCTTCAGCAAAGGAACAGCCGTACGTAGTATGGATGAAAAAATGGACCAAGTCCACTACCGCGCTGGTATCGCACCCCTCGATAGACGGTGAAAGGCTTTCTATCCATTATAACTCAGTGCGTCGAAAGTGTAGCTTCACTGTTAAGCTCCCGTTACCGAATGGGAAGTTTTCACCCTCAATCGTTCATATATACAGGGTGAGTCAAAAGTAGCGCCCGATTTCTGTCAGTTGATTGTTTGTTTGCCATTTGTATTACAGTGTACAAGAAGGTAGAAATAAATGAATGACATGTTTATCTAACCATTTATTCGGGGGAAAATTATTACGGAACTGTACCAAGCTGTTTTACTTGCAATTTTCAAAGTGCCCTCCCTCGTGATCGATGCACAATTGCAGCCGAAAAAACAGAAATCGGGCGCTACTTTTGACTCACCCTGTATATTGGTTATTAAATTAGTTGCGACATTCACATAATGGGGTCTGTCATATGTAATACTCAAACCTTCCTCTATGGTTGGGGATGTGAGCAATGCGCAGCAGGCGTGCCTGGGTATCCCCAACAAACTGGTGCTCCACTATATTACTGTAAATATAGCACTGTCTGGGGACCTTTCAGCCAATTTCTCCATCTTCAATTGATACATTAATCTGGACAAGTATACTGTCTCGTGAAATGTGTCTCTTTGGAAGGCTGCGCTATATCGGCGGCGTTGGTTAGAATTTGAACTTTCTATGTTCTTTAAGACGTCTGTTAGTCTTTGATTTTAGGATTAGTGTATGTGCGAGTTGTTTACGATTTCATATACTAAATCATTCGTAAGGTTTGAGTTTCTTAAACTTACGTTTAAGCCTCTCACAACATCCTCGACCGAACCATATTGACCCGGTCCTAGTCTTACTTCTGTACTGTAATACCGTGCAGCTTAGTCCGAGCGATACGCATAGTTCATCCATAGCTACCCCAGCTTTTTCACACTCGTCAATGTCTCTAAGAATCGTAAAAACAGTTTCTTTATGTTCAATATTTAAAAAGACGGTGTCCAGCTGAATTTCACATATCCCCACCTCATACGAATCACGACCCAATTCAATGTGCCCGTGGAGCTCTGTTACAAAGTTGGCTAGTGTGTTGTTAGGGTGTACAGACAGGGACGAGGAGGACGGGAGTGTGACGTAGAAATGGTTAGGAGCCATGTTGCATACTATTTAAGCTTCATTATTGCATCAGCTTTTATATAGGTGTTGAAGCTTTCTGGGTACCCTAGCCATTTCACCAGGTACATTTTTCTCTTTCCTGAACCTTTGCTTCCTAAAATTTTCTCAATTTTAAACATTTTTTTCTAAATTAAACGCAACTTTCTGCAACTCCTCGCGGTAAAAACCTCCTGAGATTTCTTCCCCATTCAAATCTTCAATGTAATACATCATTGTCTCACCTTTAGGTCTCACAGCCCTAACTTTAAAAATCTCGCGTGTCCATCCTTGCTCAAAACCCTTTGCGAATTTATTCCCCGAACGCGACAGCCTTACATAATCATTGATTTTGAAGCGCGCAGTGTGTGGTGGTGGTGATCCATCTCTTCTCGGGAGCGTACCTCTTTCTAAAACTTCGTTAGGTGTTGTCCCAATCGTGCGATGGTGCGAGCGGTTGTAGGATGATGCCAATGATTCCAGAATGTCTAGAAATCTGTATGTGTTTTTATGTGTAAAATAACGGTGCATGCGTTCCTTTATGGTGCGCTGAACTCTTTCAGCTAAAGAAGCTTATGTATAGAATTGGTTGTGTAATAGCTGATATTAAACTCTGTCAACATGCTCTGAAAAGCACGGCCTATAAATTCCTTCCCCATATCCGTACAAAAATAGCCAGGAACCCTGTTTTCTTTTAACATTAGCGTTTTGGTGGCTTTAGCAACTGTTTCAGGTGATTTATTTTTCAGAGGAACTAGCCACAGACATCTAGAGAATACGTCTATTATGAATAGAATGTAGCGGTAACCATCGTTATACACAGAATACCTTTGTATGTCTGTTAAATCTGCTTGCCAAATAGAATCAATCGAGGAAGCCGTTGTCTTGGCTGTTTTAAACCTTTTTCTCACAGGCTTATGAAGCGTATAAGCGTCCTGCTCCCTCAAAAATCTTTCAACATCTTTTTTTCCTACTCCGTAAACACTTCTGTACAGTCTATCTACGCCGCCGTAAGAGGATGGGTTAGAAACGTCATAATAGCGTTTAGTTAATACGTTAACCATTTGCGTATTTTAGAGGCACGTGGGTAGGGTTGGTTTAACCTCTTCTTGCTCCTCTTCAAAGGTGTTACCGCCGGGGGCGACGGCGTCTTCAATTGTGTCACATGCGTTGCATGTTCCAAGTCTTTTAACCTGTTCAGATTTCCTATCAACGTTTTAGGGACATTTATTTGTTGTAGTCTTGCTTTAATATGCTTCCAGCCTGATGGTGATGGCCTGTCCCACTTTCTCACCAGATCATGGACAATGTCTACGATATTCGATCCCTGTACCTTTGATCCTTCCACAATGATCTCTCCTGTATCGGTCCATTGTATGGCGGAATCCTCATTCAATAGATTATAAAGACTTAAGCCTTTACTCCTCAATGTATGTTGGAGGGTGCTTTTTAATACATGTTCGATATGTTGTGTGGCTAATCTTTTTGGTTGGTCAGCTGTATCGTCGGGTTCAGATCCTATGTCGCCATGTCCATCGTCCCCCGTGATGTGCCTAATAACCACAGGAATCTCTGTAGGGCTCTTATAATTTTCGTACTCGTGAAGAAATTTCTGCAGAGCTTCTTGGTATAAGATTCTTTTCTCATCAGGTGTTTTTTCACTGTTTAATAGAGCTAGCAATTCGCTTTCCATTCTTTTAAGTCTGCTTTTACGGGGATCTAGATCCGTGTCTGGATTCCTTTGCAGTGAAGCGTACACCTCGTAAGGAATCACTACCACTTTCTTCATTATATTAATCTAGTCAGTAAAGGACCCAAAACTGAAAATAAGATGGGGAGAAATGACCCTCCTGTTTGTACAATAATTCGTTTTTTCTTCGCTACAGTTGACTTTTACGAGCGAGTGCACGTATTATGTTCTTGTAGCGGCGTAGGCGAGCCTTCTGATGGGTTTTCATTGATACATTGCAATTTATAACGTTGAGACAGATTTCACAGATGCATTTTAAAAAGTCGGCATCGATATTTTTAATAAACATCTGCTGCATTGCCCGGGGCAGTCGATGATAGATTTTTATTAATTCACGGTATTTCTTTAGTCTCTTTGTCATTCTGGAATATACACCGTTTCAGGCTCGTTTGGAAATATATTCGTTCGCAGAAGCACTCTAAACGTGTTTGCGGATGAAGGTCGCAAAGCAAATATCCGTAACGCGTGCTTGTAGCTTCTTTATAAACTTCCAAAAACTCCTTACGCTGATTCGGGAACATTTGATTGGCTAATACCCCAATTTGTGATACATCTCTACGTTGCGCGAATAAGACTAGATATTGCGTATTTAACGACACATCGCGCATGTATCTATTTTTGAAAAATAGATTCTGATTGATGAAAAACACGCTTATGTTAAGATGGTGGGAGAATACTGTAAATGTCTCGGCAAACGTTTTATCCATCTCCAACATGAGATCGTCAATTACAATGATTGTATGTTCATTTCCCTTTAACGAATTAACGTCATATACGCCTTTGTGGAACAAAATATCATCTTGGTACTCGTTGAACACTGATACGTCGAATAACACCATATAACTTTACGCACAAATTTCGAGAACATCTCTCCCTTTTCTTTAATGATTTTAAGCATAAACACAGTTTTACCACATCCTGTAGGTCCAGATATAATACATGTGGATGGGCTCGTGAATCTGAATTTTTCTACAGAGTCCATTTCTAACACGTCACACTCCTAAGTGGGTCATTTACAAAATATTACAAATTTTGAGTGCTGTTCCTTATATTTTGCTTTCTTCTCCCACAGAACCGTGAATGACGATGAGGTAGAGCACCCATCATTGACATTACGGATGACGACCTCGACGACAGTGTAGTTGTGATCTCCTCCCTGCCAACGAACCCTCACCAGCGATACCGGTAGCACGTCCAAAGCGGAGGTATGAGAACCCCACGTCAGGTATAAAGCGCCCGAAATACGCGCCTGTTGCAGCGGTAATAGGTCCCCAACCCTCAACTTCTTACGCAACAAGCCGCCCAGCAGCACCTCCCGCTAATATACCCCCTTATTCATACGCCGCCCCCCGTTCTGTTAAGTCTACAATAATAGATCCCCAACCCTCGACCTCCTACGCAACAGGCACCCCATCAGCACCACCTTCCGCTAATATATCCCCTAATTCATCTGCCGCCCCCCGTTCTGTTGAGGATGAAATAACGTTCGAGTTGGTGCGCTCCGCAGCTCCCACCCCAGCCTTGACTAGAAATCGGTATAGAGTCAGGGTCGACCCTAGAGCCATGTATAGCAATGGAATTGAGCGCGGGCTACGCCGGGTTGTACAGCTTATTATAGAGTTTGCTCTTCAGAATCGCGACGAGCGTGAAGTCAGGACGAGTCTGTCCTTTGGATTCGGGTCAGATGACTGTGATGTAGACGATTATTAGGTGATAGTGCCATTTAGACGTTTGGCGGCTGAAGATGTAGAATATATATTAGGACGTATAATGCAAGCCGCCCAAAGTAGTATAGCCTTTAATATGGACAACTTCACGGTAAATATTGACCGTGTATTCCGTGTTGCGGGTCATAGTGCCATACCGTACACTCTTAACCTCAATTCTCCGACTATTTAACGAAAGCATATAAACGTCGATCGTGGTTGCGGCTTTATAGCAGTACTCTTAGCACGTATGTTTACTGTACAAAATACACGGACTCAAAAAATTTGGTTGCCTACGGTCGTGGAGCGTGCCCGTAAACTAGCTGTAGACTGTGAACTTGAATTTGACTGTAATATGGGTCCTGAAGAGCTGAGAAGGGTAGAACAGGAAATGAATGTCCGCATAGTTGTGTTTGGTTGGATGATCGTCGTAGGACTGTGTATGTTTTAAAAGCTGTGTGAGAGATCGTACAAGACCCCTACTTATTTTAGGATTGTCAGGGACGACGTATCTCCCCATCCGTAATATAAGGTGGCTTTATGCGAGTTATGACAAAAGTCGAAAATATGGGAGACATCATGATTTGTGTAAGGGGTTGCCTCGAGTTTGCGGATGATATAGTGAGACATTGTAAAGAATGTCACATGGTATGTGAGCAGTGTAAAGCACCAAATGTGAAAGCCGTGTAGTTGAAGCTGAGAGAGAGACTGTGATGTGTGTAGACGCACATTTTTCAATATAGCTGTTTTGATTTCCATAAATCAATTGTCACGTGCAGGAAAATGAGAATCTGTGAATGTGGTATGTTTCACACAAGGATAATTGGGGAAATTTAAGCACAAGTGTGACGTAATTCACTGTCCTACATGCCAGGAGGAATATAAGGCGGATGGAGTAAAGCATGTGTTATATGAAAGATGCTAAGCCTAAAAATAACCCTTGTATAACTGTATACTACGATATAGAAACATATACGAACGCTGAAACCAAAGAGGTAATTCCACATTTACTTGTGAGCCAGACCATCTGTGATGAGTGTATGGGTATCGAATGTGACGACTGCCCCAAATGCGGTAAACGGACAAACGTTTTTAAAACGAATGTCCGCGATAGTCCTGTGAAAACTATTTGTGTCCTATATTGTCAAGTTAGCAGACAAGTTCAAAAAAATGACTGTGTATATTCTCGCCCATAACGGGGCAAAGTTTGACACGCAGTTCCTTTATAAGTAGTTGCTTGAACACGAATCTTCTGAGATATTTACAGGTGATCCATTGAAAAGAGGCAACAAATTAATACAGATGCAGATAAGAGGCAATGTACAATTTAAAGATACTTTATTATTCACACCTTGTAAATTAGCAAAGCTACCCAAGGTGATGGGAGTAGCAGCTGAAGTTTCCAAAGGATACTTCCCTTACACTTTCCTCACCAGCGAGACTTTAAACTACGTAGGCCCACCACCCCAAACATTATTTTGACTGTATGGATGAACGTGACGACTTTGATCGATACTACGACAGTTTTAATGAAAGTAACCCTTATAATATAGCTGATGAATGTGAGCGTTATTGCGTGAATGATGTGCGCGTGCTTAGAGTATGTTTCCAGGCCTTTAGAAGGATGTACATAGCCCGTTTCAAATGCGATCCACTGCAAGTCGCAACCACCATCGCATCATTATGTTTACGGTGTTCAAGAATAACTTCATGCCGAAAGACACCTTAGCCATTATTCACCGAAACAACCCCCGCAGTTACGGGCACAAGGCTATTTACTGGCTCATACACCTACAGCAACAGACAGGTGTATACATAAAGCACGCCCGCAACACGGGTGAAGTACCCATTAAGATTAATGGACGTGTTTTTTGGGTTGATGGGTTAAGTGAAAACCGTGTCACTGGTGTGAAGACTGTGTACTCCTTTAACGGTTGCTGGTGGCATGAATGCCCCCGTCCTGAGTGCGGAATCACCGGAGATATCCACGGTAGGTCTCCTGCGACTGTCTTGCATCGACCCGCACCCGCGATCAACTTATAGGATCACAGTTCACTCACAAAGTCTTGTGGGAGCATGAATATGATGCACGGATGGAGACAGACGAGGTGTACCGTGAGGAAATAAACACGATCAAGCGTTCAATGGTGCTGGATCCTCTCAAATGTGGTGATAGCTTGTTTGGAGGACGTACAAATCCTTTCAGACTATACTTTCCACCTACGGAGGGCGTGAAGCTCCATTACTACGATTTCTGTTCTTTATACCCATACGTGATGAAGAGCAATCCGTACCCCGTGGGCGCTCCTGAGAAACTGGTGGGACTAGCCTACCCTCCATCAATGAATTTTCAAAAAATTTGAATGATCGTTACTTTGGGCTCTCTTTCGTAGACGTACTCCCCCCACGCAATTTATGGATGCCGATCTTACCTGTCGTTATCGACGACAAGCTCATGTTTCCCCTGTGCGTGAAGTGCGCGGAAGAGGATAACGGCGATTGTAACCATATACCCCACCAGCGTAAGATCAGAGGCGTATATACAAGTCCTGAGCTGGCCGTAGCCGTACGCCATGGTTATAGAATACTGAAGATACATGAGGTGTGGAGGTTTCAGAAGCTACCCAACCTTTTCACACCATATATAAACGCCTTTTGAAGGATAAGGTTGAGGCATCAGGGTATCCGCGAGGAGTTGATACCGAAGATGAAAAGTCTGCCTATATTCAACGTTACCGCGACCGCGAAGGTATACAACTTGATCGTGTCCAAATTGTAAAGAATCCTGGCAAGCGCTTTAGTGCAAAGTTGTGTCTAAACAGTCTATGGGGAAAATTTGCGCAGAATACCGGCAGAGGGAGCATTCATTTGGCACAAAGTTATAGCGATGTCTAGGATTATGCCAATGCTCCCGATAAAGAGGTCATGGAGATCGTGAATGTAGGTAATACTTACATAATAAAGTACAACAACACTGAATTTGCCACAGATACCTCAAGGGTTACAAACATACCTGTGGCCAGCTTCACAACAGCCTACGCCCGTATAAAACTTGGGGTCTATTGCATTCTCTTGGGCGGAGAGTATTGTATGCCGATACAGATAGCGTGATATTCACAGAGAGGGAGGGTGAATACATGCCCGCTATTGGGGAGTTCCTCGGCGAGCTCACTGATGAGATCAAGGACGAGTATGGGGACAACGCTTACGCCGACTCTTTTGTCTCAACAGGACCTAAGACTTATGGGGTAGGGGTCAGGGTGGGGGAGGAAATGAAATATATCGTGAAGGCAAAGGGTATTACGCTCAACCATGCGAATCGGCGGGTTGTTAACTTTGAATCGTTGAAGGATCTAGTATGTTGGACGATGATGAGGGCGAACAACCTCCCAACTAATTGTAGGCACCCACAATTTTCGGGCGCAGAAGCTGGGGGGCGTGAAGGAACTTAGGGGTACAAAGTGTGCCGTAACACCTATAGGAAACGTTACCAGTTACCTGGTACCTATGATACCGTACCCTTTGGATACCAAAACGATTGATGCTTCTATTGTTAACTCACACGTATTTGTCTTGTATATAATCGTATCTATTGATTTATTACACGTATTTGTAAATATATATATAACTTGAATATCTCGTTTATTAAATCGTATTTGTAAAGTATCTATTGAATTATTACACGTATTTGTAAATATACAGGGATATTCAAATTGATTCATCCGATTTCAACTGAGAATACTTCCGTACCTATCAACCGTGCATCAACTGGGCATACACCACATGAAAGAGGAAATCTCCGAGTTTTACAAGATCACCGCGAGAGGGCTCCAAAGTCACGCCGTGGCCTAGCCTAGCAACAAACAGTCAGTGTGAAAATGGCGTCCGCACAGCAGAAGGCGTTTTGTGTGTTGCAGTTTTCGAGCTGTAAATCGGTAGTCACAGTGCAGCGTGAGTTTCGTCGACGTTACAGAACAGATCCACCGGGTGCTCAGAGCATCCGTCGGTGGTATCGGCAGTTCGAAGAAACAGGATGTTTGTGTATAGGCAAGTCCACAGGACGACCGCGCGTGTCTGAGGATAATGTGCAAAAAGTATGGGAGGAATTCGACTATCGTGTCGACGTTGCTCGTGTAACTAGGGGAAGTCACATAGAGCATTTATGAGGTGAGAAACAAAATTTGGACAGTTTTTCTTTTGGTTGATGTATCACAAATCACACTGTATTTGTAACATTAAAAAATATTCTCATTTGAAATCAGGTGAATCATTTTGAATAGCCCTGTATATATATAACTTGAATATCTCGTTTATTAAATCGTATTTGTAAATATATATAACTTGAATATCTCGTTTAAATAAATCAAGTTTCAAATAGCGTTTCACTTTCTCCTTGTGTGTTGTGTGTGTGTGTGTGTGTGTGTGTGTGTGTGTGTGTGCAGGTGAAAGTTCTAAGCTCCGCCCACTGTAAGACCGTGAGTCATGCTACTATCTGGGAGTCCCTGCGTGGTCAGTCGACCGCAGTAAGCCCGAGAGATCAGACGTGTATTCAGATCAGACGTGTATTCAAATGGCTACCTTTAATATTGCTTGTACAACGTTTATGAAATGGTATTCAGCAAAGTGTCAGGATGTGGTGGATACCGAAAAACTTCCTATTCCTCCCTCGTATACCTCTTTTAAAAACACATTGGATTGTGCGAAGTTCCAAGATGTACAAATACTCTACGGATGTTCTGGTGAGATCGTTGAAGGCTTTCGTTGCACAGACGATGTGCTGAAGTATACTGCAGAGCTAAACTTTATAAAGTCTCACATACACCGTGAAGTAAAAGAAACAACGCGTGCAGAAGAGAAGCAGCAGGTATGGATAATGAGTCTTGCGGATGGGTGGTGACAAGCGGTATTACGTCATGCTACACCATGTCGATTACTCATACCCTACGATTGAAAATGTGAATCTCGTGATCATGGACAATCTTAAGTATTTTTATCACTATATTAACGTATATCATGATGAGGTTCGTAGTGAGGTTGTGGCTAGTGCCCTGCGTGAGTTTTTAACAGACTTTAGAGACGAGTATCGTTTGATGGGCAGAAAGGAAAAATATGAACATATGTTCCTCTCAAATAGTGCGCCGGAGTGTGAAGATGTTTAGTAAAACATAAAATGTTCCTAGTTCTTATCCTGAGGTAAATGTCTCGTGCGTAGGCTGGTAGTGATGAAATTAATTCTTGTACCGAAATATGTACAACAATTCGACTCGCGGATCATACGAACAAGCCCATTCACGTATCATCGAGTCAGCCGCCCGTCGAACCATTCCTGCCTACCTGCGTGCCTCACACGGCTCATAGTTATCTCAGAGCTTGAACCGAGTGGACGTGCGCTCCTCGAATACGATGGAACTTCCTTTGAGCAGCATTCTCAACGCCTCGTACGATGTGTCCGTGACGAAATCGTTGCGCGTGTTCAGGCGTAATTCCGGTACCATTAGCTATGTACTGGAAATGGAATGTAGACAAACAAACAAACGGGTTTATTTAAGTATCGCGGAGATGAATAGAATCTTCGTGATAGTTGAGAAGTGGAGTGAAGATCGTTATAAAATACCTGCTAACGTAGGTACAAGAAGAGAGCAGATTAGTGACGCACCCTCATACGCCGTTGTATGTACGTTGTGTATAAATAACGATCGGCCGTGCATTGATATACGGCTGATGTGGAAGAATGCTTCTGATAATAACGCTCTTGTTCCTACGCGAAACCGTTTCATCCTCGACAGAATGTTTGAAATCGTCGGATTCCGCAAGCTGAAACCTATATTAGACGCGCGTGTTACGGACATGCTTTATTTTGATACAGTACTTGAATACGCCTACACCGCTCTGCTCGATGGGTTTACCGAGTGTAGGGCTGGTGAGAATGGTCTAGTGCTGGATGTTTATTTAAAAAAGTTTAGACTCTTTAAAATACCATGAACTTTGGTACAAAGCAATTGATCGGTACAAGGCTGAGCTCACCTACACCGTTCACCCTGAAGAACTATCTTTATATAACGCGCAGTTGTCGTAACGATTTAGAAGATTATTTCAATTGCCGCTATGTTGAGTGAGTCACGATTGAAAAGCTCGAGTCGGTAGAAATAAACCCTCGATTGGAAAAGCGTGCTTATAAACTTGTGTTTAATAATGTAGCTAACGATGAACTTTGTGCGTGCTTTTGATTGTATTCTAGACGTATTTAAAGATGACTTACCAACCGGTTGTAAAGTGGGAACAAAAATAGTACTGAACGATATGAAAGCCCTTCATATCGAATACAGGTTTCCCTATACTTTAAGCGGTGAAATATTATTAAGCCGCATATACTGCGTAATGCAGAGCAATAATGATGTAATTGTAAACTCGATTAAGACCGAGTTCAGTATTTTGAAAAAAAAGTGAAATGTATTTACATATTTTGCTTGATATTTCTCCTGTACGATTATATGCATATTTCTATTATTATTGAATTGTATTTATATATTTTGCGTGATATTTCCCCTGTACTGTTATATGCATATTTTCTATTATTGAAATGTATTTATATATATTTTGCGTGATATTTCCCCTGTACTGTTATGATTATATGCATATTTCTATTATTATTGAAATGTATATTTATTTCTATTTGAAATGTATATTTATTTTATATATATCACCATAATTGTTTGTATATATTTCCTGTGCTGTTATGATATGCATATTCCTCAATTGAAATGTATATTTATTTTCTATATATTTATAATAAACAGAATGATGCAATGTTGTTTTACTTAATTATATCATGTTACGCCTTCTAAACCTACTACCGGTATTCTAAACCAACTTTTAAGAAATATAATATGTATACAATGGTATCGCTAAAAAGTGGTATCTGGCAACATTTACGCCTTCTAAGCCAACTGGCTGATTAGGAGTCTATAATAATGTATACAATGGTATCGCTAAAAAGTGGTATCTGGCAACTCAAGCCATTTACGCCTTCTAAGCCAACTGGCTGATTAGGAGCCTATAATAATGTATACAATGGTATCGCTAAAAAGTGGTATCTGGCAACTCAGTCTTCGATTAGAATAAATGAATACATGGCACTATCTAGCAACTCAAGCCATTTACGCCTTCTAAGCCAGCTGGCTGATTAGGAGCCTATAAACAACGCCTACTCGGCTGAAGTCTTAATATGCACTTGGCTCCTGCCAGGTGAACACCTCTCCTCCTTTCTCTCCTTTCTCTTGGGGGATAACGCCGCCTCCAAGTTTTCCTTGTTGCACCTGCAGCATCCCCCCTTTGGGTTTTTTTTTCCTTTTTTTTTCAACATTACGTAATCACTTGCAACATTCTTGCACTCTCCCCTTTTGCGGCTATACTACTTAACCCTACAAAAAATTCAGGGCTTAAAGGGTTAAACCATTTTACACGAAAGTTAAAAAAAAAATTAAATCCAAGACTACATTTTCATTTGTGATGGATGAATGGATGGCGTGGAAACTCGAGTCCCGCGTTCTCTTTCAAGGTCATGCGTAAATTTATCCATTTATAAACATTTTATAAATATATGTTTGGAATCATTCTCATTCAATTCAGGAGAGGGAACATTACTAAGGAAAGAGCGTTCCCGCGATTATTGAATTTGTACTCGTACTATAATATATTCTCCGCCAGAAACAAAGTTCCTCTTGATAAAATGGGTTTGTTGCATCCAATATATATTTTTCTTTTTTTTCAAGCAATAAAGTAACTTGGTCAGTGGAAACAAACTTTTGTTTAAAAAAAAAAAAAAGGATACGCAGATTTTAGTCGATCAGTTAAATATTTGTTTACTATGTAGTAAATTATTAAGAAACGACTCATTTTTTAACACGAAACACAAATTCAACTGTCTAAAAATTAACCTTTTAATAGACCATTTTTATCTCTGTATAAACAATTATCGATACTAATTTTTATTATCAACGATGCTTCCATTATTATTATTAAGTAGCGGTATAGGTCAAACTAAAATACAAGATACTTGGTTAAAACCAGAGCTGTGACTAGCGCCGCTAGTTTTTTAATAGCGCCACCACTAGCGTCGCTATATTTTCAAACTACTAGCGCATTTACCAGCGCCGCTAGTTTTTGAAATAAAAATTAACGCTATGCGCTAATTTTTATTTCAAAAATGAATTTAAAGTCCTTCTATTCCATACGAGTTTGAACGTTTCAAACATGTATGAACATGTATGCTGGCGGCGGTTCCCTCATTCTGCATTGCTTGCTTGTCAGTTATTAGTCATACAGCGGAAGTCACGAAGTGTGGTTGTTTCTCTCCCGCTCGATTTTTTCATTACGTTTACGAAAGGATGGCGTCTTCTTCTGCTGACCAGCAAATAGAAGAAGTTAAAAATCCGTGGCCTTACATTGAAAAGTATTTTGACGACTCAGACGGTGATGTAAACTTCCATGATTTACAAGAATTGCTTCAAGGTGAGAATGAACTGAGCAATGTAACCAATGTTTATACTCTACCAGAACATCATCGTTGCGCAGCGCATACACTCAATTTAGTAGCAACATCAGATTCAGAGAAGGCATTAACTAATCCAACATTCAAAAAAGTTTGTAGATCTGCATTTGCTAAGTCACAATCGTGGTGGAACAAGCAGAATCGGAGCACCGTATCTGCTGATCTAATTCAAAGCAAATTAGGAATGCGGTTGGTGGTACCATGTGACACACGTTGGAATTCAACGTATGATGCTTTAGCACGGATAAACTCCTTACTATCTACTAAAGAAGCGGCAGTCAACAACATTTTAGATGAGCTGGGAATTGTGCGATTCACCTTGTCTGAAATAGTATTCATTAAAGATTACATTTCTGCAATGAAACCACTCGCCCAATCATTGGACATTCTGCAGGGTGAACAAAATGCCTATATGGGTGTCCTTTTGCCCACGTTGTACGCCTGTCTCTCCAAACTGAAGACCATTGTTGAAGATCCACAGCACACATGCCAACCGCTTGCAATGGCTCTTGTGAACGGCATAGAAAATCGTTTCCAACAAGCATTCAACAACAACGATTACATCGCTGCCGCTGCCGCCTATCCTAGCTTTAAACAGATATGGATTGATTCACTGGAGAAGGAGGAGGAGGTGCAGCAAATGTTGACGACTCGTCTTGCTGACTGCATGAAAAGTGACATGGAAATTAGGCTAATTAGCACACCCGAAGCTGCCGGTTCCAGCACGGAAGAGGAAGACAATTTGTTCAGTTGTTTCGAAAAAGATAGTAATATGCATAAAACTATTCTACAACAAAGTAATGAACAAGTACGTGTCTTTTTATCAAAACAGCCTTCCACTAAGAAATGTTTCAAAGCAACAGACTATACATCTTCCTTCCCTTCCGATTCATTCAAAAAACTATTTATCCGATTAAACACTTCAATTCCGTCAAGTGCAGCAGTGGAAAGGATTTTTTCGAAAGGAAAAGATATATTAAAGCCGAAAAGGTCCTCGTTGTCCGATTCAAATTTTGAAAAACTGTTGTTACTAAAATCAAATAAATAATTGTCCTTGGTCGTTGTAATAAAGTACTACTGAAACAAGTTGATACCTAAATTAGCTTGATTATATTGTATTGTTTTTTTCTACTTGATTTGAATAATTACAAATATATTACTTGAAATACTTCTGTTGTATATATGATATATCAAATAATTAAATAAAAGAAATGTATTGTTTTCTATGGTATTAGGTATTTTTGATTTGTTATAGCTAGATTTAAATAAATATACTGGATTTAAATAAATAAAAAGCTTTGGTTCTATAGTATAGTTGTTTCATTTAAACATTCTTTTTGACAATATTACTGCATAGAAGTGTAACTAACATAATAGGTATTTTTTATTTGTTATAGCTAATATTGAAAACTAGCGCTAGCGTCGCTAAATTTTGAAATGACTAGCGTCAGCGCTAGCGCCACTATTATTTTGCCTCACTAGCGCTAGCGGCGCTAGTTTTCATGAGTAGCGCGCACAGCTTTGGTTAAAACAACCAAAATACATGGTTAACTATTTACCTACGAATCCAAATGGATAAATTCAACCGTGTAATAATTGCGTAACCGCGCTAACCAAGTACTTATTTTTTTTAGTAACAAGTTGTTAAAGATGGTTGAATGAATCGAGATAATGACATCTGATTCACTCGATAAAATCGACAACTTATTGTCGGTGAGATTAAGTTAAGTTAGTTTTGTAGAATGTCGATGTTATGTCTTCTCGACCAATTAGGTATATAGGTTCAAATGAATCGTAAATTGGTTGTCAAAGAATTTAATGCGGTTCGAACAGGGTTTCTTCTGCGTAATAGTTACGCCACTGATAATGATGATAATGATAATAATAATAATAATAATGATAATAATAATAATAATGAGCACTCGCATAGACATATATTTTCCAAATTATTAAATATTGGCAGCGTTTTCTTTATATCGACAACAATGGAAGTAATAAATTCTATTGTTGAAGAAACATCTCATCAGGGAAGCAATTTACCGAAAACAATCAGGTCAAATATGAGATGGTAACTTTTTTATTTATTTATTTATTTACAAATATATACAGTTTTCATAGATGAGTATAAGTTCATTATTAAATGAAAGGGAAAAAGCATATTTCTGCGCACTATTTTCTTACACCTTTAAACTAAAGCATCTGAAAAGTGCGTGGATCTTAAGTGTGCATTACTCCACGCATCGAGTCCCAAACTCGCTTGAAGTTGTTTGGCTGCGTATATACTGGTTTTATATATAGTAAGGTGGCACTATGTGGCACTGTAAATGGGACTAGTATGTTTCATGGACTGCTCTCGATTTTCCTACGAAATTGCAAACAAGGGCAGTCGATGACGCTGATTTTGTTTCTGCAATCGGTTTTCTTGAGAAATGATAAAGAAAAATGTTATTGGATATTGAATAAATTTATTTACTGAAACGACGCAATGCACTCCAACATCTTTTTGAATAAGTCCGAGCTGGTGTGGCGCTTACGCCATACAAATTCACAAAGGTACGCGTCAAGTTGGTATACAATAGTATAAAACTCGATTAGGTCGGGTTAGGTTAAGTTAAGTTAGGTCAGGTCAGGTTAGGTTTCTCAAGAAAACCGATTGCAGAAACAAAATCAGGGTCATCGACTGCCCTTGTTTGCAATTTCGTAGGAAAATCGAGAGCAGTCCATGAAACATACTAGGCCCCGGACTTAATCATGGAGTGAGTTATATAGACTTAATAAAATTCGGAAAAGTAAGTGTCGCTTTTGTAATTTTTTTCATTATTAAATATTTGTTTTACCTCCTATTTAACATGGTTGTCCTCGGATATTTGTAAGTAGAATTTCACATACACCCTTTTATGATGTACTTTGTTTGGAATTACGATCCTAAACAGAATTAAAAGCCAATTTGTAAAAATTTTAAAAGAATACTAATGGGAGCAAATTGTAACAGACCTCAATGTTAGTGTCATGGTTTGTTGGAAGCATACACTTCGAGCAAATCTATTAAAAAAGTAAATTCAATGAGGAATATGTAAGGATTAGTCGCGTGTTTCACGCACGTGGTCTTATGTTTGTCAAAACTGCGAATCAAAATTTGATTAAGGTTGTTGCTTCAATTGCCGTATTACCGTTTATTATTACAGCGATATTTATAACTCGGTTTTCCTCCATATTTAATTTTGACTATTGTCTCTCTTATTACGCAAAAAATCCTAAGCGAAATATTTTGAGAAATATTTGCGTTTGTTACAACTTATCCTTAACATTACAATTAGCTTCATTCACGGTTATACGACTTTCCTCGTAAGTAAAATGTATCTAAACGTAACGTGGCAATAAATTCTTATTCTGTGAAAAGAAGAAAAAGCAAAAATCAGAATAATATGTGAGAAAACACCGATAATCTTGATCGATTTTATAATGGTAAAGTAGGAATAAAAAGTATAAATTGTTACAATTATCACATATCCCTTCTCCCCCCCCCCCTATTTAAAATTGGGATTATCCTCATATTACTGTGCTAATTGCGTGCCAGTTCCGAAAGGCACTCAAATGCCGTTTCGAGACATTAAAAAGTAAACTGCAAAAAAAAGAAACAAAAATAATTCCACAACATTATCGGCCTCAAAGAGAGAAAAGGAAGACTAGAGAATAAACATTAATATAATTTCTTGTTGTTGTAACTATCCCTGGAATTAAATAAAAACAAATTTATCATTTGTGGATCTCTCTCTCTCTCAGCCAAATTCGCTGATGACACCAAGCTTGGGACCAATGTTGGGACCCCCGAAGCGATCGAGAAACTGCGTGCGGACCTAGGCAGGATAGGAGAGTGGTCCGAAAAATGGCAAATGCCGTTTAACTTGGGTAAATGCAAAGTGAAGCACATTGGCTACGCCAATCCCAAGTCGGACTACTCGATGTTGGGGAGTAATATCGAGGCCACTGATTTGGAAAAGGACTTGGGTGTGCTAATTAGCAACGACATTAAGTTTACGAAACAGTGCGTAGAGGTGGAAAAAAAGCCCAGAAGCTGTTAGGTTATATCAGGAGGCAATTTCAGTTTCGGAACAAGGAGATTGTGCTCTCTCTGCACAATTCCCTGGTTCGGCCGCACCTGGAGTATGCTGTGCAGTTCTGGTCGCCCACCCTCAGGAAAGATATTGAGGCTGGAGCGAGTGCAGGCGAGGGCCACAGTTAATCCCTTCCGTTAGGCATATGGGCTACAATCGACGGTTACGCGCCCTGAACTTGTTTTCGCTGGAAACTCAGAGGCTGCGCGGTCAACTCATCGAGGTTTTAAAGTTATTACACGGGTTCAACGATGTCGATTTTAGAAGCATGTTTAGTTTAAATGATAACCCAACTCGCAACAATGGTCGGAAGTTGGATTTGAAACGGTTTAGGACTTGTGTGTGTGGGAATTACATTACGTATAAAATCTGACACGTGGAACAGGTTACCTTCAGAAGTTGTGAACAGTTCCTGTGTGGATCATTTCAAGAAAAGGTTAGACGAGATCTTGCACACTATTTGAGTGTGTAGAAAATTTTCCGTGGCACCCTTTGCCATTAGTACCTCCTCGGTATGGGCCGCAAGGCCTTTTGAGGCACTTCTTTTCCTTGTAATTCCTTGTAACTCTCTCTCTCTCTCTCTCTAATTCGCCCCACCCCCAACTCCTTACCGCAAAAGATAAAAGAATTTCTTAACAATTACGAGAAGGAAGTTTTCTCATCTTAGAAGAACTTGATGTGGAAGACGTGAAAATTAGCGGATGAATTTGAGGTCGTAAGTGGAGGTCGAAAGAGGCATAAAAATGGGTATATAAATATATTAAAAGGACCCCCTCCCTCTATCAATCCCCTAAAAACAGTTAAAACCTATAAAAAGTGGGTTCATAAGGGTCTCATAAAAATGAAGTACCCTCACAGTGAGTATAAACAGCCTCATCTATCGATTAAAGAAAACGAATAAGTTATACCAAAATTTTTCTTTTTCTTTAATGCAAACCAAAATATGGTAAAAAAATACACTCAGAAAAAAAAATTATTTGATAACAACAACCGAAGGCGCGTTTTTGTTATTTGTTACCCAGTTCAAATGGTTAATTTCAATCATGCGTGCATAATTCAACCAACCATTTTACTTGTACGACAAATTTAAGTGGATTCTGGAGTCTGGACAGACGCTCGTTCCTTAGGAAGTGGTATTTCAAGATGAGTAATGACGACCGCTTGAACTATTAATCTTTATTTACCAAACGTTTTGGGAATTACAACTCCCATCCTCCGTGAGCACGACTCGTAATATTCAGTTCAATAACTTAACCACAATCGTTCAAACTTGGTTCATTTCTCAAAAAATAATCGACTCCACGAGTATTAGGTTAGTTTCACATCATAACTTCACAGGATTGAAAAGTTTTTCAATCCTATGTAAATTATTATGCGAAAGTGACCTAAAGCTTGTGGAGTCGATTTATGTCTTTAGAAATAAATCAAGTTTAAACAATTATGGTTCAGCTATTTGACTGAATATTATAAATTATGTCCACTGAGGATGAAAGACGTAATTCCCGAAAGCTTTGGTAAACAGTGTTATTATAACCAAGTACTTTACCAGAATGTAAAATCTAGTAAACCTTTGATGATGATGAGCTATTTCAAACCAGTTCAGCGAGTCGTGTTTTATATAAAAAATGTATCGCATTCCCATACAAATTCCCATCTTCGTCACAACTAAATTTGGTAATATTTGCTAAATAAATAACGTTAAAATGGACTGTAATATACCGTAATTATCCCAACAAATAAAGAACACCCTCAGCATGTTTACTCCTAAGTAAAAATAAACAAAAGGAAAGTATATATCAACAAAGATCTCATAGTTCATTAATTAGGCATGCAAATATATTAATATATACATTCACATGATATAAATTCATTTCCTGGAACAGTTTCTTTAAGTTCGCTTTTATATAAACGAAAGAAGACTATATATATATATATCTACGTTCATTTCCTTCAAATGAAACTTACTGTTTACTCTACTCTTCGACGAGAAACCTCAAGGACGACACCAAAAAAACGGAGACTGAATATTTCAAGTAATAAGATAATGAAATGGCGTAAAAAAAATGGGCGAAATTTTCGGAACAAACATTCATATTTATTTCCTTTAAGCAATATTCATGAGTGTAAACTCCGCCTTTCAATAAAATGAAAGAAACGCATACTATATTCTCTAGTATTTAAATTGGGCTAATGATGCTCTTGAAATTAATAAAACTTAATAATAATAATAATAATAATAATAATAATCAAGTGAGAAAGAGATGGGGTCCAGAAACTGGGACAACGCTCAAGCCAAACTGATGCGGCCCATTGCGCCGACTCCTGGATTATTATGAACTAGCGCCATCGGGATTAGAACCCTCGACCTCAGTCTCTTCACTTATAGGGAAAAATAACTATGTGGGAATTGTGGTTTTTGAAAGAGAAAATAAAAATTACGTGAAAACGTCTCAGTAGGCTTACAATAAGCTTTTAACCAAAACTTATTTTCATATCCAATTCATTCAAACAATCAACCACTAAATAGTGTTATTGATAAGCTTGGTTGAATTAGTAATTTTGTTGGTTGTCAAATAATTATATATTTTGTTTGTTTTAACCAACTAGTTTAACCTTTTGTATTTCCAAACTCTTATAACTCTTTTTAGCAAGATTTTAATCTGATACAGATGCAACAGCGAATTTGAAAAAAAAAATTATGCTACAGAATTCCGAGAGAAGTAAGTGGTCACTCGAACCTAAGTAATAAATACTGCGCAGATACTTCATCCACTGGAAACACTAAAAGAACTTTATTTTAGGATAACAGAAAATGGGATATTTGGAGTAAGGGGCATAAACTGCAAAAAAAAATAATTGATTCTAAAATTGACGTTTATTCGTAAAGTTGTGCATGAAAGGCTATAAAAAATAAATTTCCATTCTCCCAAAATCATATAAACAGTCGGTTTAAATTGTAACAATAACAATAATACTAATAAATATTATTATTATTATTATTATTGAACCGTTCGTTTCCTTTTATTTGAGTTTCCCCGCGACTGATTTTTACTTTCTTTCTTGTCGAATGTACTTCCTTTCTGGAGCTCCTTCCTCCAGAAACCTCATTAATTCCCGGTGACAGAAGTTGCGAAAGAAATCAGGAGAGAAACGAGGACGTGGCCACCCGTTACACACACACACACACACACACACACAGTGGTACCGACTCTTTTTATAATTCCATATAGGGCCTACTACTATAATAAACAAACCTAAACTTAGTGCCATCAAACCAAGACGTGTATATATATACAACGAGTATCTTGAACATACTTCAGGGTTGGAAGGGCGTTTTCTGCTATGCTATGCTTTGCTAAGCTAAGCTAACCTAATCTATATAATCAGGACTAATATAGAGTCTATTTCGCGAATAAAAATCCTGCTATCGATGGAAACACCTACGCCGATGGTTTGCGGACCACTATGCGTGACCTTCGTCCAGTTCTCCCCCGCCGCCCGAATAATCGTCGAACTTATGTCCCCGCCAATTTAAGCTCCTGCATCTACATCTTCAGAAAGGACACCATCTGCTCCGCTTTGCAACCTCCGTACGATGGGCCATTTCCGGTGTTGCTGAGGGGAGACAAAACTTTCATCCTCAATCGACCGCCTGAAGTCGGAGTACTTCGAGGACGACCCCCTTCCATCAGCCGATCCCCCTCTGCCAATCCCGAGGATCCACCGCATCCCACTTCAGCAGTTCCCCCTTCCCCTGCCGGCAATAATTCCCTTATGCTCGACGCTCAGTTGCCTTCTGGCCCTCCACCGCCCCTTGCAACTACAGTGCCATACAGTGCCATTAGACCCGGCGTAACGACACGGAGTAGTAGAGTTAGTTTCTTCCCCCCTCCCAGGATGTTGATTTTATTTGCATCGTTCCCTTCGTTCACTAGGGGGACGGACTCCTTGTAGCAGTACTCTTAAACATTTCCATTTTAGACCTACAGCTTTAATACAGTTCTCAATTGTGTATCGAATGGCAGCGTAAAAATCACCCTTACGAAGATTTTTTCTGCCGGTACAGTATTCTTAAATGAGGTCCAGATGTCTGAAGAAATACATCCCTAAGTAAACACGAACAAAAGCAGATTTGTCACAGTTTATCGTAAACAGCACAAACTCTCGCTACCAGCAGAAATTTATACTGAAGAAGTTTTCTAGGTACCAGTGCTAGGTTACAACAATAGACGCCGTTTGCGTTAAGAAACATTCCTCACCAAGGCCTGAAACAGCGGTCAACCTCATGAAAACACGATATAGTAAGTAGACTAAGTAAATTAACCTAAAAGGGCGACCACTAAAAATTAACCAAGATGATCACCAAGGAATTTTGAAGCAACCAAAGGAAAGGCAACTATAAATAACGGAATCAGCCAAATCTCATAGTTCCTCAAGATTTGACAGTTAAAGTTTTAAGTCAGTATTCCAGCAATCGTGTGACAAAATGCATCTCTTGGGTATAGCCCCTCATACGTCCTTCGCATAGGCTATTTTAACTCAGTAATTGTAGACTCCTCGGTCTAGATCTGTCTCAGCCAAGATATCGTTATAGCAATTTAACGCGTGTGTGTAAACATTCCGTTTGTTTTATATCTGCGGAGAGAACTCTCATTGTGTGTCATTTATCGAGTTAGTAATCATTATTGTATAATTTAATGTAATTTACAATCAATTGTTGTATCTGATTTGAGTACTCATACTAACAATTCAGAACATAAGCCATTTGTAATTTCGATTTATAACCACTGCATTTTATGTTGTATGTATCATACTGTATTAATCACTGCAATATCAAGTAGGTTAATTAAAGGAGAAAGCCGTGCAGTCTGCCCTTTTTCTTTGTTGACTGATAAATCACAGGTGACTCAAAATATTAATTAAACAATTACCCCGACAACCTACTTAATAATTAATTACCACAGCTTATCTTCATACTGGTAACCTATGCAGTTAGGCTCTACAAACTCGCCTCAATTAGTAGTTCATACAACTGGTTTCCTATAACTTGGACATTATATATATATATATATGGTGAATTTCACAATTAAACACGTGAAATGAATGAATGATATAAACCCACAAGGAAAAAGAAAATTATTCCAAGGTCTTTCGTGTACTCAGAAGTACACCTCGTCAGGTGTACTTCTGAATACACGAAAGGTCTTGGAATCATTTTTCTTTTTCCTTGTGAGTTTGCATCATATATATATATATATATATATATATATATATATATATAGAGAGAGAGAGAGAGAGAGAAGAGAGAGAGAGAGAGAGAGAGAGAGAGACGCTAACAAAGACCCTAAGATCCACTCTAGACTAGCCCAAGAAGGAAGTAGAAAAGTTAGAAAAGCAATGAAAAAAATACTGAAAACTTATAGACGTGTAAAGCTTTCACACAGGAATAATAGTAAAGTATAGAGGAGACAAGGGTCTCTCTCCCTCCTCCGCCAACCACTGCTGACAAAAAATAGTGGTGAAAGAAGATTTATAGGAAAGTAGGAAAAAGTACAATGAAGGGAATAGCTTCAGAGTTCATTCACACCATACGTGCACTTATCTCGTGTATTCATTTACGCATTCTTAGAAGACGGAGGAAAATAAAGGATGAATACTAAACTATACTTAATCTAATCTACAACCCTGCATTTTTTAAAGTTTTTAATTTATTTGTGTACAAGAAGTCATCATTTCGTCGTTGTATCATTTCTCCGTAGCCTGCCAAAGGCACCATACCGAAGATTTATCATGGAGTAATTTATATTGCGTCTTTCGCACAGGAATTACCTAGATAAAGGAGCACTGGTCCAAAGGGCACCTCTAGCTGGCCAGACCTACAATTTAAGAATTCTCCATCCATAATGGGAAATAATAATAATGCATAATATATATATATATATTTGTTTTTTGTGAAACTTTGACATACAATATTTAAAACTAAAGTTCCACTCTAACTAAGTAGCTTCCCCGAAAATGAATATGGCTATTCGAAAGTTTTGACTCCCAAGAGATCTCATCAGGCTTCCCATCATCCGAGAACTCCCAGTGCTCTGAAACCAGACCCAGCCAGCGCCTCCTACTACATTTATTGCAAAAGAGAACATCGCTACTCCTATATAAAACTATAAAACTATCTCCACCTAGCAAAGTTAAATATTCCGCGATTCACCTAAAAAGTACTCACATTCCTATATTGTAAACCCGAGTAGCGTCCCTAAAACTGAAAACATATATTCGAAGGTTTTGGCTCACGAGAGATCCCATCAAGCTTTCCTTCTCTACCAATGGGGTACCATCCGAGAACTCCCAGTGCTCTGAAACCAGACCCGACCAGTGCCTCCTACTACATTTATTGACAAAGAGAACATTACTACTTCTACTCCATCTCAACTAGCCCTCCTTCAAGCAGCACCCTTTTAATAATGAAAAAAAGGTGTGTGTGTGTGTGTGTGTGTGTGTGTGTGCCGAAAAAAGTGACGGGATTACGAATTCAATTCGAGGACAGAGGAACTCTAACAAGGTCATAAATAAAGCACTCAAACCTCAAATGAATTTACGACATCATATAATCAATACTATCATTAAGGTTTTATGCGATAAACTATTCTGTTATATATATATATATATATATATATATACACACGGTCGGCGAGGATTTTACACACGCACATGTGTTTTTCCCGTTAAAATTGGAAACTTTTATGGCAGTCGATATTTTGCCATTACTGTCAAAGGAGATTTGCATAAAAAATATAAATCAATACAATAAAAGGACAGGAAAAGGAAGCTGCCATCTATTTATATATATATATATATAATATATTATATATATATATATATATATATATATCAGCGATCAGCGACTGACGCGTGTTTGGGAAAGCGCAATTTAATTAGGAGAAGGAACAGCAGCGCACTTGCAAACATTTTTATTTATTTCAGACGTGAGAGAACAATCAGGTTCCATCTTCAGTAATTAAAAGTTAAAATTATCCTCAGAATACACACGCAAGACGCATATTATAATTACCGTTGTAAACCACGACACCAAAAACAAAAGCACGGCAAACTTACTTAAAACACAGTAAATCAGTTAAAGATTTATAATTATTTAAACTTGGGTCTCCCCTGTATCCTTGTAAATATACGATGATTTCATTATATTAAGGTCCGAGTATGATCCGCCATTGCCGAGAACAGAGAAATTTAATTCCGAAAAACGGTGGCAGTTGTGGTGTGAATGTTTCCAAATTGTAGAATAAGATGCTTTTAACTCAAGGATAATTTGTTCGTACCGATCTGCGCAAATGTTAAAAAATGCGGAATTTCAAATGTCGTTTTTGTTTTCAGGATGTAGGATGCCATACAGTGATCGCGCGTGAACTTACAAATTATCGAAGATCTGAGCGAAGCCAATATTCTATGTTTAAATATAAAGAGGTTAGCCACTGTTGTACGTGGTTTAAAAATGATTTTACGTTCCAAGTGGGGTAGAATTCTCTGATAAATTTCCGCCGGAATTTTTCATTCTAAAAAGGTCAAGTTTGTTTTTCTACCTTAAACCTACGACTCAACGTGAACCCTAACCACGACCCGCACAAATGGTCAGAAATTACAAAATCCTCGCCCGGACTCGATCTCACGACCTCCCGATCAGCAGCAGCCCAGCGTCTTAACCACTAGGCTACCCAGGATACCCATTTATTTACCAACCAATTCTATTGTATGGAAGGATGGATTCGTAGACAGCGATGCTAATCACTACACCTCCTCCGCCACCACCACCACCACCACCGCATAACTAGTATAAAGGAGAAGTAAATAACCTTTACTTCTGGGAACATTAGAAGTGAGCGCTTAACCATGATTTAATAACCTAATTAAAATACAATCACCGTCTCGTGGCTCGATCGGTTAGGTCACCACCCGGCAGTATTGAGATTCCGTTGAGTCGTGAGTTCGAACCCCAGTGCTTCCTAAAGCCTGGCGGTTGTCCTTTCTTTATCTTGCGTCACGACGAAGCGGCGGACCGGACCCCCGCCGACTTTAACTGACTCTGGCTAAGGTAGCCCAAGCTCCGGGCCCTACCAACCCCAACCTCCTCAGTGCATATGGGACACGTTTGTTACTTTTACTTTTTTTTAAATATTATTACCTATCACTAAATTAATAAAATTCAAAGGAAAGGCATTGCGTTCATATTTCAGCGGAATGAAAGAGTTGAATCGGGTGATCAAACTAGTAAAAGTGGGTTAATATGTTACGATAAACGGACGTTTTAAAACCTTCATCAATTCGAGTAATCGAAATATCCAGAAATGACAAACATTCATTCACTTCAACTTCAGAAGTGAATTTGATATTACTAATGTTTAGAAGTAACCGACGATTGTTCAAAAACGTCTGAATATATATCAAAATATTTGCAACTGCGCTGGTGTTCCTTCTCCTAATTCTATATACGCAAGGTTGACAAAGGTAAACAGACCCCACGATGATTGCCCTCAAGAATAAATGGCAAAGCTCATCAATGGAATGCCAGAACGTGTGTTAGTTTTATTTAACGTAAAGAGAAAAGCAACACAATTCTAAATATAGTTATTCAATACATCGGTTAATTGGTATTTATTGCTTTTTATTAACAAATTTAAAACTATGGAAAACTTAAGGTGTTCATTTACTTTTGTCAACGCTCGGTATATATATATATATATATATATATATATATATATATATATAATATATATATATATATATATATATATATATATATACGATACGGTGTGTGTGTATATATATATATATATATATATATATATATATATATATATACTGTGTGTGTGTGTGTTTGTGTAAAACCTTTGAATACCACACGCTCCAAATAAGGAGCTCCTTTTTGTCCGTCAACAGAAAGATTATCGGCGAAAGTCGCAATGATAATGACGAGAATATTGTGCCTTTTGTCTAGAAGTTACGATAGCTGTGCCTGGACGACAGTCAGCAGGAATACGACCTCTACAGTGTCGATGAGACAGACCAAATTTGGAAGGCCCTACCCAACTAATTCAGGACTCCATATCAGAATCAAGCGTCCATGGGTTGAAAATGATTAAATTGCGGGTGTCTGTGATACCGTGCCTAACGCTGACGCTGACGATACACGCAGAATAAAGCATATGATTGTATACGCAATGCTCGAAAACCGAGGGACCTTCAGTATATTCCTGGATTATTCCCCGGTCTTCTGGCAGTCAGTCCAACAAAAAGGCTTCGTTTATCTGGGAGATCTGTAATATATTTTATTTACTTATGCCTTAATGTTCACTTATTTATGTTTTTTTGCAGTAAGAACTGCATGTGAAACTAGTGTACAGAACTTTACAGTATTTACTATACTGTACTTACGTTTATCATGTTTGTAGGGATGTTTGTTTTTCTGGGTGGCTGGGGCGCCGTAGAAACGTCCCCAATAATGGAAGTGTTCCGAACAGTGGACAAGTTCTCTGATATTCAGAGGTTTCACATATATATATTAACTGCAAACAACACAGTATAATTAATGTAAAGAACGACGCTTGTGTGGAAGAGCGTTCCGCACAAGATGAGGAGGGAGAACGAGCAAATGAAAAATGAGGTACC